>QXTE01000180.1:726994-873973 GCA_003942145.1 Platysternon megacephalum
GGGGGACAGGGCAGGCAAGGAGCCTGCCCTGGCCCCGGTGCGCGCTGCTGCCACCCCGGAGCCGCTCTAGGTAAGCGGTGCCGGGCTGGAGCTCGCTCCCTGAACCCCTCCTGCACCCCAACTCCTTGCCTGAGCCCCCTGCCGCACCCCGCACCCGTCCCGCACCCCAACCCCTTTCCTGAGCCCCCTGCTGCACCCCACAACCCTCCCGCACCCGAACCCCCTGCCCCGAGCCCCCTGCCACATCCCGCACCCCAACCCCCTGCCCCGAGCCCCCTGCTGCACCCTGCACCCCGACCCCCTGCCGCACCCCTCACCCTCTTGCACCCCACACACCAACTCCCTGTCCTGAGCCCCCGTTGCACCCTGCACACCTCCTGCACCCCCTGGGGGCAGCGTTGGGTGGGGACTTCGGGAAGGGGTTTGAATGGGGCGGGGAAGGGGTGGGAAGAGGTGGGGAAGGGGCGGGGCCTAATGGAAGGGGTGGGGTGGGGGCGGGGCCAGAGGCAGCGAGGGGCGTGTCAGTGATGCGGCCCTCGGGTCAATGCACTGGTCCTCATGTGGCCCTCGTGGTCATTTGAGTTTGAGACCCCTGATCTAAGTCACACTGCTGCTCTAATTCCCTGGGCTACTTCCCCATGGTCCAGTGCTGTCTTCACACTTACCTCAGGGCCTTGTCCTGATAGAGTCCCCGCAACCAGGTCAGGGGTCCTCTTCACTCTCCCCAGCTTCTGGCAGTACTGCCTCATCTGAGGTCCTGCAGCCCCCTCAGCCAGCCAGCCACACACCATCCATGCTCCTCCAGCTCTAGCAAGGAACTGGAACTTAGGCCCTGCAGCTCTTCTTATACTGACCTGCTGGGCCCTGATTGGCTGTGTCCCACACAGCCACTCTAGGCAGCTTGGAGTACCCTCTCCACTGCCCTTTAGTGTGGCAGGGCCTGCTTATGAATTTTGTGCCCTGACAGGGGGGCAGATGGGCACATGGATCCCATCAATTGCCCCCAAACAGTTTGGGAACCCCATGCATGCAAAAGCCATCAATAACGTCCTGATCATTATCAAGCTTTGTAACCTGGTACAACAGTACCTTTTCCATGGCACGATACACCTGCATGGCACTGGCCCAAACGGTCGATCTCCCCACACTGGATTGGTTCACCACGGACCAGTAGCATCTGGGGAGGCGGCCAGCTTCCAGATGGCAATTGCAACCCGCTTGTCCACAGGTTTTTGGGGCACTGCACATAGTTACACTGGTGCGGTAGCTCCTGGGTTAGTTTAGCACATATCTCAAAATGTTGCCTTCCCCATCATGACATTCTCTTATCACTACTGGTCATTCCATGTCTGCACAACAGTCCTTTCCTGCCAATCTACACTGTTTTCCTGAACTCAGAACTGCACTGCGCGCTGTGAAGCTGTTCTAGGAACCAGTCCTCTATCAGCTGCTCAGTGTCTTCCTGTTCTTCTTTGTGTCTTGGTTCCAGTGCCACTGAAAATCCTCCTGGTGCTGGAGGAGCTGCTGCTGCCGCCACATCATCTGCTTGGTGGTGCAGAAGGTAAAGTCCCAAGCCAAATTAATCCAGCTTTGAATGCTGAAATATAGCCCAAGCAGCCTCTGAGTATTTGAGGTTGCTAGTATAGCAGCACGGAGCATTGTTGCATCTATGCTAGCCGACAGCAATTCAAAAATGGTGCTAGCTCACCCAATCAAGGAGGTATACGGCAGAGACAGATGAATCATGGATTTTTTTTTTTAATGTGAACTAGCCTGGCTTACGCTCTGTATCCCATAATTCCCGGTGAGAAAAATGCCAGAATGCACACTGCTCAGCAGTGAAGCAAAGGAATGTGGGGTACCCTCTGAGAATGCCACACCCTCAGTTCACAGCAAACCACTGCCATGTGTACACAATAATATGCACTGACAGAGTACACTGTCCTGTGTGCACGTTGTTACTGTGTTGCATACTGTGCATTACCTGACATGCAGCAAAAATATGGATTAAATTCCTCCTCCCTTCCCCCTCCCCCCCAGCCAAGACAAGCCCTAACTTCAAAGTGAGGAGAATTTATGTGTAAATGTGGATCATCTTTCTGGAGCCTATTAATGTGTTTTCTAAGTTAGCTCTGAGGTACAGTGGCAGTTGGTAATGAGAGACTTCACTCCAACAATAATATCCCTTCTCCTTTTTTTAAACAAAGAAACAAAGTTGTGACATACCTTTCTTCTCCCCTTTCTCTGCAGCCTCGTAAGTCGGGGGGGGGGGGGAAGGTGTATTAACTTGAGTTAAAATCCTAGGGCTTATCTACACACACGTGCCGCTGTAGTGCTTCAGTGAAGATGCTACCCCATTGGGAGGGGTTCTCCCATTGGCATAGATAATCAACCTCCCTGAGAGGCAGTTGATGGGAAAATTCTCCTGTCAACCTAGTGCAGTCTACACTGGGATTTAGGTCGGTTTAACATTGTGGATTTTTCACACCCCTGAGCAACGTAGTTATACCAACCTAATTTCCTAGTGTAGACCAGGCTTTAATGTTTCATAGCAGACGTAACAAGAACTTTGATTTTTGGGTAGAATTTTCAAAACATTTAAATGACTTGGGAGCCCAGCCCCACGTCCCTTCTGAAAATGGAACTTAGGAACCTAAGTCACTTAGACGCTTTCGAAAATTTTAGCCCTCACCATTTCCCTTAACTGAGTTTTCATTCACAAATTGAAGTTGGTGCCTAATATTGCTGTTTATATATATATTTTTGGGTAGAATTTTCAAAACATTTAAATGACTTGGGAGCCCAGCCCCACGTCCCTTCTGAAAATGGAACTTAGGAACCTAAGTCACTTAGACGCTTTCGAAAATTTTAGCCCTCACCATTTCCCTTAACTGAGTTTTCATTCACAAATTGAAGTTGGTGCCTAATATTGCTGTTTATATATATATTTTTGGGTAGAATTTTCAAAACATTTAAATGACTTGGGAGCCCAGCCCCACGTCCCTTCTGAAAATGGAACTTAGGAACCTAAGTCACTTAGACGCTTTCGAAAATTTTAGCCCTCACCATTTCCCTTAACTGAGTTTTCATTCACAAATTGAAGTTGGTGCCTAATATTGCTGTTTATATATATATTTTTGGGTAGAATTTTCAAAACATTTAAATGACTTGGGAGCCCAGCCCCACGTCCCTTCTGAAAATGGAACTTAGGAACCTAAGTCACTTAGACGCTTTCGAAAATTTTAGCCCTCACCATTTCCCTTAACTGAGTTTTCATTCACAAATTGAAGTTGGNAAAACACACTCCTTCCCCCTACCCCAAACATACATTTTTTTCATGATCCTGGATGAGATGTATTGACATCACATATAAAATTTCTTTAGTTGTAGAGAACTACATAAGCAATATTGGACACCCTCTCTATTTAAAAGGTTTCAGTGTGGGTCTGAATGAAAATGCAGTCATCCTTGATGAAGCAGGAACAAAGTTCTGTACAGCATCTTCATTTTAATGCCTCAAAGATCAAGAAAAATGAATTTGGTAAGCTGAGGTTGCTAGATAAGAGCATTAAATTGTTTCTTTCCTTTTATTTTCCACTTCACAGCTTCTAGGTACAAACAAATTTCTAAAATACTTTCAAATTACAATTTTTTTATTTATGAAAAATTGTTAAATACAGAATGTCTCTGATATTTTCATTACACTTAATTTTGACTAAACATACAAAACACATTTTCTGATTGAAATATCTTACTAGGTTTAAATAAAGTCAAATCAATTTTCCCTAGAGAAGATATCCTGTGTTTTTTAAAGATATTATCTGCACAGGATTCTGACTTGTGGGTCTGGTGCTTCTTGTGTGATGGTATCTTCAAACGAACAGAATTACTGGTAAGAACTCTGAAAGTGCAAATCGGAGTGGCTGGGTCATTACACAAATTGAATCTATTTCCCAATGTTAAGTATCCTCACACCTTTTTGTCAAGTGTCTGAAATGGGCCATCTTGATTATCACTACAAAAGTTTTTCTTCTCCTGCTGATAATAGCTCATCTTAATTAATTAGCCTCTTAGAGTTGGTATGGCAACTTCCCCCTTTTCATGTTCTCTGTATGTATATATATCTTCTTACTGTATGTTCCATTCTATGCATCTGATGAAATGGGCTGTAGGCCACGAAAGCTTATGCTCAAATAAATTTGTTAGTCTCTAAGGTGCCACAAGTACTCCTGTTCTTTTTGCGGATACAGACTAACACGGCTGCTACTCTGAAACCTAACCTTTGGAGAAGACTATCAGAAGAAAATGTTTAATTTGTTTTTGTTTTATCATTGCACATAGGAAGATGGCGATTCTACTTGACTTTGGACGTTTGGCCTGAGTTCTGATGGAGCTGGATTTTTCTTGGTTTTTTAATGGGAAGTGTTTGAATATTCGTGCTGTGAAAGAAGAAAACATCCAATGGCTTCAGAATCTATGACCCCAGAGTCAGCAAAACACTATCAGATAAAAGGGAAAAGGCAGCAGCAGCAAGATAGATCTCTGAACAGTGATGGTGAAGAAGTCTTCGTATTTGAAGCAAATGAAGCTTGGAAGGATTTTCATAGCTCTCTTCTTCACTTCTATGAAGCTGGGGAACTCTGTGATGTTACATTGAAGGTGACAGATAAAACGATTCACTCTCTTTTCCCACTACCCACATCTGTTATGTTAATGGTTTGTGAAGCATACCCTAAAATGTGGTGCAGTTTTAATCATCTCTTGCAAATTATTACAATCCCCTGATTTTGGGGTATTGTTAAAGGCTGCTTGTGATTCTGTGAACACTGCTGGCAGCTCAGGAATTTCAGGCTGAGGTGCTGAAAATTAAAAAAAAAAACCACTTTATTCCAAGAATCCTAATATTCCTAATTCTCTCCTAAAGAACAAAACAAAACAAATGACCCGGGAGAAAAGTGGGAATTTACTACACGGGTGTTAAGCAACATTATTCAATCACTAGCTATTGTTGCATTGCATCCCTTATTCTTCATCTATACATTATCTATAGTGAAAGTTCTCTGTGATTAGGACCCCTTTTTATATAGCACAAAACAGCATTAAGTGCTTTAGATAAATATTAAGCGTGGTAGATTAAAAGAGATGGTGGGGTAGTTCCACTCCCTAGTGGTGTCAGATGCTACCGGTGGGGTGCTCTGCTTTTTTCTATGTTGATATCACTCGGCTGCATGCGTGTGTTCCCTCTGTGTGCTGCCCCAGCTCTGCGCAGATAGCTGACCCAGCACACCCGAAGAGAACCCGCAATAACCACAGAGTCTAGTAAAATGCAAAGTCATGTCGACTAGGTTTATTGCGACCTTAGACACAATTGCAGTTCCCTGTAGGTTTCTTAGCCTTATTCAGGGCATACTACGAGAAAGTGCCTCTTGGCAATGGACCCGGCTCAGTGGCAGGACTTTCCACTGCCCCCTCGGCTGGACAAAGATATCCACTCAGGAGTGCATTTTTATACACAGGTACAAACAAGTTACACATCACTCCTGACGTAGCAAGGTACAACCCCACTACATAGCAAGGTGCTGCCTCTCACCTTGTATATGTTGGTTCGAGCAAAACAACTCTATCCATCATATTACCCTTTTGGCCCTGTCCTTGGGATGGGTCAGCCTGTTCCTTCTTATTTGTGTGGAATGTACAAGTATGCGAATGTTCTGATATCTGGTGTCCAGTACCTTTTAGGTATGTCTCTTTTTGCAGCATCAGCCCTTTCCTTGCCAGCTTCTGTGAGCAGGGCCTGCCTCTGGCTCACAGCTTAACTTTGCTTTATGTTAGCAAAGTCTTGACCATTACTTTAGTTCAGGCCTTAGGCCTCATACTGGGCCTCTGATACCAAGGTTTATATCTCAGGGCCTCCTCTTACTACACCTAGATAAGAGGCAATGCCCTAGTGAGAACCTCAGCCCCTATGCCACCCTCAGGTGCTCGGTTTTCTATCAGGATGGTGTTCCTGGATCCTATTTGGGGACTCCACATTTTCTGTAAGCCTCTGCCTAATGGATATCTGATAAATTTGAAACTTTCTCCTCCTATCCACTTAACTGATGGAAGAGAGAAGGTATAATTCATCCCCATCCAAAGCTTACTATGAAGAGGTGCAGAGGAAAGACATTTCTGCTACTCTGTTCTACTTCCACTCTCCATTTTGGGGGAAAAGGGATCTGAGGCTGTCCTCTTCTTAATTAATATATTCATTGTCTATTGCCGCTACTGGTAGGAAAGCTAAGAACAGCAGCAGAATGAAAAGACAGTACTTTCATTGAGTTCTCCAAAGAGTTTACAATCTAAGACAGGGGCAGGCAACCTATGGCACGTGTGTCGAAGGCGGCATGCTAGCTGATTTTCAGTGGCACTCTCACTGCCCAGGTCCTGGCCACCAGTCTGGGGGGCTCTGCATTTTAATTTAATTTTAAATGAAGCTTCTTAAATGTTTTAAAAACCT
Organism: Platysternon megacephalum; assembly: GCA_003942145.1. Lineage (NCBI taxonomy): Eukaryota > Metazoa > Chordata > Testudines > Platysternidae > Platysternon > Platysternon megacephalum. The sequence continues at coordinate 733,494 of QXTE01000180.1, forward strand.
TATTTACTTTACATACAACAATAGTTTAGTTTTATGTTATAGACTTATAGAAAGAGACCTTCTAAAAATGTTAAAATGTATTACTGGCACGTGAAACCTTAAATTAGAGTGAATAAATGAAGACTCGGCACACCACTTCTGAAAGATTGCCGACCCCTGCTCTAAGACAGTCTCCTATCCTCAGGATGCTGCCATATGAACAACTCATTGTTGGAAGGCAGATAGTGGCAGATACATACCAACCCTAACACTCTCCCCATTTTTTATTCTGCTATCTGAACACCTCCTTCTGGAATAATCTCATTGTTCCTTCCCAATTACCCATCCTCATGTATCTCTCCTTTCCCCTTTTCTCCTTCTCTCTTCTGCCCCCCTTAATCTGCATACTGTAAATGTTGTTTAAAATGTCTTATGCTTATACATTTGTTATCCAATTTTTTGATAGCTTACACATCTACAAAAATGTGATTTGAATTGTATTTTATTGCAGTGGATTGAGTCAATTAAAAAAAATCCAAACAATTAGGGGGTATCATTTAAGTAGGAGTTTCTTTTTAATCACAAGCCAGCTCACCTTAACTGATCTGCAGTGAAGTCAATCATGTTGAATATCAGTCTATTATGAAAATGATTTTTTATATCACAAATTGAGCCATCTAGCTTCACTGCAGATTCAAGAATAACTAAGGCTGTGAGGAAGTCCTGTTGAAATGCAAATAATTAGCCAACTTTGCTAGAACAAGTATTTAAAACAATCATATTACAAGTAATTGATGTCTGAAATACTGAATTTGGAAGTTTTTTTTGCCCCAAGATAAACTCCTTAAAAATATCACTACCACTTGCTATTAAGGTTGCAATTTTGTAGCTATTAAGATCACTAACTGACAAAGGATTAAAGAAAAAACTCTTTAATTTGTTTACTTTATGCATTTGATAGCACTTCCTGTATAATCTGTTTCCGTCTGACTGGTGTTGGGGCCTGCCTTTTTCCAGGCTCTGTAAGACGGTGCTATAGTTAAGATCTGCAGCTGCAGTTACCCACCAGTAGGCAGATGTGTGCACAGAGAAGGAGGGGGGGAAAGAAAGGCTGGGCCTTTATATTTAATGTTGTTTTCAGGCCTGCCCAAAGACTAGCTGGAGGGAAGAAAAAAGCCTTTTTTTCTCCAAATTTAAGTTGCCAATGACCCTTTAATGACACGTACTCAGAGAATTATCTTACTTTAATCTTACAGTTCCACATATGTTTCTTCCATAATGAGATTTCAAGAACAGAGGTAGACTTTTTCCTTTAAGGAAAATGTCCTTGGATTTCTCTTTAGCAGAAGGCCTGGGAATATATTGGGCAGAGGACCACTTATGATGTTTTTGAAGTTTGTGCTATGCTATGACTCACTGGTGCATGATTCTTGCACTGATCATAAATGTATAACCCAGGAATGACAGACTAAGTCAAAGAAGTAAGGGAATAGAGGCATTTATGTTTAGTACTATAGATTCTAACAAAATACAATTTCAGTTGATGTGGCCATTCAGTAGAATCTGTAAATGTGTAAATCCCGACTCATAACGTTATACAACTGACCTCTGCTTAAGTCAGTGCATAATACTGAGAGAAATCAAATACCAAATCTGCTACAACAGTAACAATGGGTTATTTCAACTAATGAAACACTATACTAGCTGATCAAATATCACATTGGGCCATAGTTCAGAGGAGCAATTTCTTGACATCATAAATGGTCGCTTCTGGAAACAGCTAGACACTCATTATAGCAATGGGAGGGGTTCCCCCATTGTTGTAGTTAATCTATCACCCCGGTAGGTAATAGCTAGGTTGATAGACTTAACACCATTGACTTAGCACTGTCTAAAGTGGGGGTTAGTTTGACATAGCTATCTCGGGTATGTCTACACTGCAATTAGACACCTGTGGCTGGCCTGTGCTAGCTGACTTGGGTTCCCAGGGCTCAGGCTGTGGGGCTGTTTAATTGCGGTGTAGATGTCCAGGCTCTAGAACCCTGCGAGGTGGGGGGGGTCCCAGAGTTTAGGCTGCAGCTGGAGCTAGAACGTCTACACCGCAATTAAACAGCCCTGTGGTGGGGAACCCAAGTCAGCTGGCACTGGCCAGGCATGAGTGTCTAATTGCAGTGTAGACATACTCTTAAGGGGTTGATTTTTCACACCCCTGAAGACATAGCTATGCCGATGTAAGTTCCTGATGTAGACCAGTCCTAATACCTTCTGGGATTTTGTATTCTTATCCATGGTGTGAAATCAGTTCAGCACTTAGTAGCCCAACTCTCCAGGGTAAAAAATACCTATGCTGTCACTCCTCTGTCTTAAAGAGTAAAACAGTTGGATGCCGTGTTTACTGCATTTATTTAACATTGTGTCAATCAACTTTCTATTTAATATGTTTCAAAAAATGTAACTTACTGTCTTTCTTTGCTATATGTACTTACCGTTAGAGGATTCTTTTAATCACTTGTCGAGGATTTTTTAGGGAAGGTCACAAAAATGATTACGGATATGGAACAGCTTCCACATGAGGAGAGATTAAAAAGACTGCAGTTGTTCAGTTTAGAAAAGAAATGAGGATATAGTAGAGGTCTATAAAACCATGAATGGTATGGAGAAAGTAAGTAGGGAAATGTTATTTGCCCCTTCAAATAATGCAAAACTAGAGGTTACTTGATGAAATTAATAAGCAGCAAGTTTAAAATAAACATAAGGAAGTACTACTTCACACAGCGCACAGTCAACATGTGGAACTTGTTGCCAGGGGATATTGTGAAGGCCAAAAGTATAACTGGGTTAAAAAAAGAATTAAATAAATTCATGGAGGTTAGGTCCATCAATAGCCAAGATGGTCAGAGAAGCGACCGATGGCTCTGGGTGTCCCTAAACTTCCAGCTGCCAGAAGCTGAGACTGCATGACAGGGTCACTAAGTAGATTGCCCTGATCTGTTCATTCCCTCTGTAGCATCTGGCACTAATCACTGTCAGAAGACAGGATACTGGGGTAGATGGACCACTGATCTGACCCTGGATGACCATCCGTATGTTCTCTTCTGGCTTAACTCTGCTCTCCCCCTCCCCCGCCCTAATATAATAGATTTCCTCTTTCCTTCTCCCCCAAATGCTGTCTTTTCTTCTCTCTAACCAAAATCTCTCTAAATATCATTTCTAACACTTCATTCTCTCCTGACCATCCTCACATCTTCACACACTTGCTCATCCATGCACATGTAGAGTGTGGAAACTTATTGGACACCTAATAGAGGACTAAATCTACTAGCCAAAAGCTGCTAAGAAAGAGTGGGGGATTCCCACTGTCCAAGAGAAACACCCAGGAGCTTGGGGGCAACAAGGTTAAGAGAAGTATTCTGAAAATCTAAAGCTAATAGGTTTCTGTAGAAATTGCTCTAAAAACAGAGAATGGAATTCTTTCTCTAGGCTTTTTGAACCATCCTATAGAATTCTATGGAATGGGTATAAATCTGTATTCTCTAGGATTTTTCTAAAAAGTAGAAATATAATTACATTTTGAGAATTTCTGTAAGGATGCTGTACAAAGACCTTGCTTGCAGACTTCATGTTTCATATCAGCCTCTAGTTATTGGCTGTGATAAATTTGAAGCCCCCTCTCCCAAGACTCTACCTAGTAGCTGGAGGGAAAATGAGCATTTGCTGTTTTCCCTCTAACACCAGAATTCATACCTGTTTTCAGGCATGGGATGCCAGCTGCTCTTCACCCAGCTTCCTAGGAGCTGTGATAATGGGTAGATGTGAACAGTACTGGGGAAGGGAATAAAGAGGACTAAAAAACTTCTGTAAGCAACTAATTGATGGGGTTTGTCACTGCTGGTTTCGATGGTTTGCCAGAGCCTTCTGATGACCATAGCATGTGCAAGACTTCATAAAGTTTTGTTGTTCTAGACTGTACATTCACTGCTTTGTTACTTTTAAAGTGGCTCTTGTTATAGGATCGAAATAATACATATTGGATGTGTATATTTGTATCTGCATCAGCGGTTGCACTTGCTGACTAGACAGGAGTAAATGCTGAGAGAGCCAGACTAGCTGGTAGTGAAACTCCGTTCCCTTAAAATTTATCTGTGTTGAGGATATCCACTAAGACTGTATAGATTAATAATGCTGTAAAAGAAATTCTGTGGTTGAAGGCTTTTCCTATCCCTTCCTATAAAATCTGGTGCTTAGGATGTAGTATTAAAAAAGTAGTTAAGATGGAGTGGATACAGATAAAGCAGTATACAGTAGAATCTCAGCCTTACAAACACCTTGGGAATGGAGGTTGTTCGTAACTCTGAAATGTTCATAACTCTAAAGAAAACTTTATGGTTCTTTCAGAAGTTTACAACTGAACACTGTCTTAATACAGCTTTGAAACAGCACTATGCAGAAAAAATACACTGCTTTCTCTATTTTTTTTAGTAGTTTAGGTTTATCACAGTACTGTACTGTATTTGCTTTCTTTTTTTTTGGTCTCTGCTGCTGCCTGATTACATACTTCTGGTTCCAAATGAGGTGTGTGGTTGACTCAGAGTTACAAACTGACCAGATTCTACTGAATATCCCTGTTTTACTCATCTGCTAAGCCTTTTCAAACACTGAGGCAAAACTTTCCTCATGACATCTTCGGGCAGCTCCATATTTGAGTTTATAGGTGATGCTGGAAACAACCTGTTTCCTCAGCACATGTAGAATTTTTTTTTTTTTTTGGTTGGAGCCAGTGGTATTTACAGCTACTCTCTAGCTTGACATGAATCTTTAACTGTGGCTGTCCTAATTTTCTTCAGCCATGTTGTAGATTAATTAAAAATTAATACAAATATGCCCCCACGATTGTAATACGGAGAACTTTTCTCAAAATGAACACAGACCTCACTGATCAGTCACTACATTATCCAAAATCTTGTTAATAGGCAGCAGGTTTAAAGCAAACAAAAGACAGTATTTCTTCACACAACGCACAGTCAACCTGTGGAACTCTTTGCCAGAGGATGTTGTGAAGGCAAAGGCTATAACAGGGTTAAAAAAAGAACTAGATAAATTCACGGAGGATAGGTCCATTGATGGCTATTAGCGAGGATGGGTAGGGATGGTGTCCCTAGCCCCTGTTTGCCAGACGCTAGGAATGGGCAGCAGGGAATGGCTCACTTGATGATTACCTGTTCTGTTCATTCCCTCTGCAGCACCTGGCATTGACCACTGTCGGAAGATAGGATACCGGGCTAGATGGACCTTTGATCTGACCCAGTATGGCCACTCATGTAATCTCGTCCGCCTTATATTTCTTGATAGTAAACCTTTTTGGTTACATTAGATGGTTGAAGTTGGTAGACTATTAAAAGGCTAGCTAATTGAGCAGAAGGGCCAAAAACATTTAGTGTTTGAATTGGAATAGATAGAACTAGGCAAGTCTGATTCACATTTTTACATTGGTTTATGTGGAATAACTTATCAATTAAAGACTCAGTTAAGGTTGATACTGGTCAAATTTAAGATGATCCGTTTGGAAGTTGTATAGTAACTATATACCTATATATTCTTCTAAGTGATTGTATTTCAGTACACTTCCCCTAACATTACCTTGAAATGTAGACTAATTCAGACTCGTAACTTTAAATAAAATAATTCGATGTCCCAAATATTTTTACATTATGAAAATATTAAACCTTGGCATTTTCCTTTTTAAAAAGATGGTCTTCAGTTTTGTAGCTCCGTGTGGAGGGTTATGAAGCAAAGGTTACCCCAAGTGGATGAATCTCCCCATAATCATTCTAGAAAAGGGAGATTTTTTTCTTCATCCGTTTTTTTTATGCATAATTTATTTTATACAAAAAAGGCAACACTAACATCTCATACAGTCAGACTTCATTTTAAAGGAACATGCTAATGGCCCTAGTCCTGCAATTAGATCTGCGTGGGTGGATCCCTACTCCTGTGCTGATCTCCATCAGTGGAGCTTTATATGGGCACAGAGCCTACTGGACATACATATCTCATTGCAAGAGTGGGGATCTATAATTAGGGCCCTACCAAATTCACTGCCATGAAAAATGCATCACGGACCTCTCCCACCGTGAACTCTGGTCTTTTGTGTGCTTTTACTCTATATTATAGATTTCACGTGAGACCAGTGTTTCTCAAACGAGGGGTTCTAACCCAAAAGGGAGTTGCAGGGGGGTTGCAAGGTTATTTTAGGGGGGCCGCCCTTCTGCGCTGCCTTCAGAGCTGGATGGCTAGAGAGGCAGCTGGTGGCCGGGCGCCCAGCTCTGAAGGAGGCGCCCCGCCAGCAGTAGCACAGAAATAAGGATGGCAATACCATACCATGGCATTTACTTCTGCACCGCTGCTGGCAGTGGCTCTGCCTTCAGAACTTGGCTCTTGGCCAGCAGCCGGAGAGTGGCGGCTTCTGACTGAGGGCCCAACTCTGTAGGCAGCGGCGCAGAAGTAAAGGTGGCAATAACATACCATGCCATCCTTCCTTCTGCGCTGCTGCTGGCGGTGGCTCTGCCTTCAGAGCTTGGCTCTTGGCCAGCAGCCGCCGCTCTCCAGCTGCCCAGCTCTGAAGGCAGCAGTGCAGAAGGGTAGCAAACCCCTCCTCCCCCCAACTCCTTTTTGGGTCAAGACCCCTACAATTACAACACGGTGAAATTTCAGATTTAAATAGCTGAAATCATGAAATTTACGATTTTTTAAAATCCTATGACTGTGAAATTGGCCAAAATGGACCCTGAATTTGGTAGGGCCCTATTTATAATGGTAGCTGACTTCACTGCAATAAATTTGTTTATTAAATAAATCAGTGATTTATCAAATGCTGTTAATACTGAACAAGGAATAATTCAAGGGACAACTTAGATTTTAGTAAGTTTCTATATTAGTCCAAAAGTGTTTTATATCAGAGGCATTTTGCCATTTTAAATGGCCACTGTATTTGTGAAAGTCATTTGTAGAAACTTCTGTAACTTCACTTTCAACTAAAGCAAAATATGTGGAAATCTACAATAATTTACAACAAAGTGGGCATTAGTTGGCTGCTGTAAAAGAGAAAATATACAAAAACTATGTATAGGGGGTGTCTTTTTAGAAATGTACAATCAGCGTGTTGTGTGTTTTTTAAAAACATGCAAATACTCCATGAATATTTGAATGCATTTTATAAATCCAAATAGAGTGTATTTTATGGATATTGATGTAATAACTTCATATTTACCTGGCATGTTTTCAGTGAATTTATGTAACAATTTAATGTTGTCATTGATCTGACATGAGGTAGCATAAATCACAAGCTGTATTTCCTGCCAGGATGTGGTGCTGAACACAAATGTTGGGTCTAGAATTAATAATTTAATACAGTCTTCTGAAAAGGAAACCAGCTAAACAATGATCAGTGCTGAACTGAAGAATAATACTTTGAAGACTGTATGATTTTGTGGAAATTAATTTTAAATTGGCTTTTCTGATTACTAAATATAGTATAAAAATAAGGAAATCAATGTGTTTAAGAAAGGAGGGATGTTAGTTGAGAGGCTGAACCATGAACACTGACTAGAAGATTAACTGTTATTTTTGGTAAATTACATTTGACAGCTGTGAAGGGCTGATGTAGCTCTCAAATGTAGTATTAGTGGTACTCCACAAACAGGGGCATAGATTGTTCATTTCCCTTATAGCACATTTTAGCCAATTAAAAACCTGTCGAGAATTAAATGTACATTATGGCTTAAGTTATAAGAGGGGGAACAGTACAGAACTATTTTTTTCCCCCTGGTTCATTGATTTTAAAGGATGAAGAACCTTCTTTCAAGAAAATGAACAGAACACCAATTCACAGTGCTGCAGTGTAACAGTTAAATACCGTATCTTAAGTTTTTCTTTAATTTGCACACGTGATGTCTCAATGAACCAAATGCTTGTGTTGAAACTAAGGTTTTGGTTCACCTTGGACAAACATGGAGAAACGTCTTTTAAAAAGGAGCCATTCTAGTGGTGGCTTAACAGGAAGATACTATGCCTATAACATGGAAAAACATAAATATTTAAGGAATTTGAGCTGTATTTATTATTTTGAGACTGTGGTAGCTTTATAAACTACTTCACCTTTGCTTTCTTCATCTGTGGTGTAACTGGGACTCCTTGAATGGAATTGTAGCTCTGCAGGTCAGAATTGCTCAAATACTTACTTTGCTTGTTTCATATATTTAACTCTTATATAGAACTGTTTGTGCTTGCCAGTGCCTGAGGACACTGAGCACAGTATCTCCTCCCTTCTCCCTACAGAAAAAACAGCAGATTTTTCTCCTCCTATCTTGGTAAATAACATTTTAGTTATTGGCTTGGCTGTACAATAGAACAGTAGCATCTGTTACGCTGTCAGGAGAGTAATTTTTATACATTGTGGCTCCCCTAAGGTTTGTGTTGATGATGGGCAAATTCCTGTACAAAAATAAATCCTCCTTTCAAAACATGTGGAACATTACTCAGCCCCAAACTGCAGAAACAGAATACAATTTCTATTGTCATCTAATACAGGGGTTCTCAACCTTTTTCTTTCTGAGCCCTTCCCCCACCCCAACATGCTATTAAAAGCTCCACAACCCACCAGTACCCCAACAGCTGTTTTTCTGCAAATAAAAGCCAGGGCCAGCATTAGAAGGCAGCAAGCAGGGCAGTTGCCTGGGGACCCACGCCACAAGGGGCCCCACAAAGCTATGTTTGTCAGGCTTCGGCTTCAGCCGCAGGTGGCAGAGCTCAGGGCCCAGGGCTTCAACCCTGCACAGCTTGGCTTTGGCTTTCTGCCCTGGGCCCCAGCAAATCTAACATTGGCCCTGCTTGGCGGACCCCCTGAAACCTGCTTGCGGCCCCCAGGTTGAGAACTGCTGCTCTAATACTCCATTTACTTGAACTTAATTTCAAATTCAGCTCACAGCAAAGAAGGTCAGCCTTTTGCAGCAGATTCAAACATGGCTGTGGTTGGAGGTTAGTCAGGACGAAGGTTCCTGCTGTGTCTGAGGTTGGCATGGCACAGAAGAGGCAGCAGAGGCCTGGAGGGGCCAAGCCCTTCCATTCCTGATGTAAACTGTCATATTTCCATTGAAGTTAAAGGAGCTATGACAGTTTGCACCGGTGAAGGATCTGCCCCCTGATATTTTTGGGAGGAGGAAGTAATCCATGGTCCGCTTCCCTATACCCCCCACCACACACCTGCTTCTGGAGAAGAGTTGATACCTGCCTCTTTCCTCAATCTTGTAGTATCCATGGGAGAGGGACAAGAAAGTTACTACCATTGCCAGGCTACAGTCTGTATATCTTGTTTTCCTTAGTGTGGTTGCCACTGACCCATACTAGTGAAGACTGTTTATTTCATATGCACTTTAAGTTTGTGTGTAAGCTAAGATTAAACCAGTGATCTCCTCTTTAATCCCCAGACTTCTGTTTGAATTGTGTTTTCTTAAGGGAATTCCAGTTCTGCTTTATCTTTTAAAAAGGTCCTGTGTGGAGGGAGGTTTATATAAAAGGAATAATAGATGTTATTGGGGACCTGAACTAGGGATTGGCTGTTGCCTTGTCCTGCTCTTGTGAATTAAAAGGTCAGATGTCTAAACTGAAATCTGTCCTCCTGGTTTTTTATGCAGCTGGTTAAATGACAAAAATAAGCGATTAGAGGAATTCAGTTTTGTACCAAGCACGCACCACAACATTACATGACAGTCCAGGATTCCAATCTCAGCTTTAATTTATATAATTTCTTTTCTTTAAAGCCAAAAAAACAGAGTTTCCATTTAAAAAGTCTTTTTTTCTTTCCCTGACAGGTTGGTTCAAAGCTAATCTCTTGCCACAAGTTGGTTCTGGCTTGTGTTATCCCTTACTTCAGAGCTATGTTTCTCTCTGAAATGGCTGAGGCAAAACAGACATTGATTGAGATCAGGGACTTTGATGGAGATGCAATAGAAGATTTGGTGAAGTTTGTCTATTCCTCCCGGCTTACATTGACTGTCGATAATGTCCAGCCTCTCTTATATGCAGCCTGCATTCTTCAGGTGGAACTAGTAGCAAAAGCTTGCTGTGAATATATGAAACAACACTTTCATCCCTCAAACTGCCTGGCAGTGAGGGCCTTTGCAGAAAGTCACAACCGTATTGACTTGATGGACATGGCGGACCGATATGCTTGTGAACACTTTACTGAAGTGGTGGAATGTGAGGACTTTGTGAGTATGTCACCTCAGCACCTCCATAAACTCTTATCTTCCAGTGATCTGAACATAGAGAATGAGAAGCAGGTTTATAGTGCTGCTATCAAGTGGCTTCTTGCTAATCCACAGCATCATACTTCATGGTTGGATGAAATACTTGCTCAGGTAGGGAAAAGATTGGGGTGTATGCATAGATTGGAGCGTATTTTCCTATAACATGCAGGGATGAAGCCATCCATTTTGTTTATAGTAGAAAATATATATAGTAGAAAAAAGAGCAAGGAAAACAAAGACAAACAAAAGATGCAAAGTATTTCTTTCCCTGTCAAAACTCATAATTGATTTAGTTTTGTGTTGGATAATCTTTTTCAATTTAATATTCAGCCTTTACTAAGCAAGACATTTTCCCCTGGTACAACAATCTGTCACAAATTTATGTTGTCTTCTGCTTAGAATAGAACCAATTCTGATCTGTCCTTGGCTATCAGAAAAGGAAATCACATTCTTTACCAGTTTCTGAAAGGAAAAATTTTACCTTAGTGATTGAACTTCATGCTAATCAGAAATAACAAAACAGTATCTGTTCTGGAAAGGGAAAACTTTAAAAATGCATACATAGTCAAATAGAGAACATACAGTCATCACTACTTAATGCATTTGGCAATACTAAATTTGGGTGGGGAAGGGGACGATTTATTTGGTGATAAGTATTTGTCCTGACACAAAGCCGAGACAGTCAGAATTTCTATTAAAACATTGTATGCTTCCTACATTTGGAGACAGGACTTGAAAAAACCTACCTACACCTAGTCAGAAAACAGAAATCAGTTTGCCTAATTAAATGTCCCCATGGTGCCCAAATTCACATCTTCCCACCGCAATGCATTTATACTACCCCCACATCTCCACAGTCCAGTCTCTTCTGCTAGTTAGGCTAATAGTCTTGGACGTCCCCGGCTAATCTGGCACCAAAGATTTGGTCCATGCTTTGGCTAGTCTGTGTACTGCTATATTGCTAGTCCTTTCTGCTGCCTTGTCTGCCCTGCACTGCCTCTGGGGTCTCTGCCATTTAGCTCTCAACATTCTTTAACCTATACTGTCAGGCGAGATGTACACTAGAAAAGGTTTGCTAGTATTGCTAGCAAATTCTCCTAGTATAGAAAAATTTATACCAGTAAAAAAGTGCCATAGCTTATAGTGGTTCCCCAAATGAAGTAAGCTATACTAGCAAAAGCACTCTTATGCTGGTGTAAATGTCAACATTAGGGCTTTTGATGGCTTAGAAGTGTTGTAAAAACCCCTCATCCTTATTTGACAATGGTATATCAGCAAAAGTATAGACCTGGCCTCAGTCACCTGGAGAAAGAAGGAAAGTATGCGGCAGTACTTGTGGCACTACCTGGTGTAACTACTATTATATTGCAAGCAGTTAAGGTGCCACTTAGCCCATTCACCCTGGAGTGAGCAAGTGGATTTTCTAAGCCCTGCCTAGAAGCAAGCTACTTTTGTATATAAATCATTTAGTCAAGTGAGGGTATGCCTACACTTGCAGCAGCACATAGAGTGGAGACATTGCATGCCCAGCTAGCATGTGTATAAATACTAAACTGTGAGGCACAGCTTCTGTGACTAGAGTAGAGTGCCCTTCACACCCGAACCCTCGGGTATATACCCTACAGGGCTCTCTACGTGCCCAAGCAGTACCTCTCTCATGCACACTGCTATTTTTAGGGTAGTATCCTGCTGCCTCCCCCCTGCCAGGGCCTTTCTGTGCTGCTGGAGTCTTTGGGTATAGCTACATTGCAAAAATAAAACCCTGCAGCAGCAAGTCTGAGCCTGGGTCAGCTGACTCAGGCTCATGCAACGGGGCTAAAAATAGCACTGTAGACAGTCGAGATCAGGCTGGAGCCCAGGAGCCAAGATCCTCCTCCCTCGCTGGGAGGCAGAGTCTGGGCTCCAGCCTGAGCTCGATTGTCTACAGTGCTATTTTTAGCCCCGTAGCACGAGCCCCATGAGCCCAAGTCAGTTGACACAAGCTCTGAGACTTGCTGTTGCAGGTCTTTTTGCAGTGTAGACATACCCTTCCATTGCAGCGGGGAAAGGCTTCAGCAGCTTCCCTTGCTGTGCGCAACTACAAACCACGAGTGTGGACGCAGCCTGCTTTTCACGGCTGCATATAGCTACATGTACCCTGCAGGTGTAAACAAGGTCTGAAAGAAGTGTTCCCTTGTTCTCCCCAGAAAGAATAAAGTTATATTTGCATGGACTTTTATTACTCCTTTCACTGAAGGGTGTTTTTTTAACTTAAAAGTTACACAACTATACTCCTGACTGCTGTATTAGTAATTGGATCTAGGGCTCAACATCAGAGTAGCTGAACTGTGTATATTCCCATCAGGTACGTCTGCCTTTGTTGCCCATTTGTTTCCTTATGGGCGTTGTGGCAAAAGAAGAGATCATCAAGCAGAATCTAAAATGTAGAGATTTACTGGACGAAGCAAGAAACTACCACCTTCACCTGAGCAGCAGGGCAGTGCCAGACTTCGAGTATTCCATCCGCACAACACCAAGGAATGAGACTGCTGGTAATTAAATGGGGATCTGATTTTCCTGTGCTGAGGAAGTGTGTTGGGGATCTGTGTAGGGATAGGTAGTGCAGAGTAAATTGTTTGATCTAATTAATGTTTCAAGAAGAAGTGTGTAGGTGCAGTGCATAGCTTTTAGCACCAATTTTATTTAAATTAGCTTAAAATACTAGTTTAACTAGATCAAATATAAATATTCAAGGCAAGGCTTGCAGAAAGTATATTAATGTGCTAGGAACTGTACAGGAAACCAAAGATACTCAAGCCCTACAAAGTTTATTTCCTGGGGGAGAAAAACATATTGCTCCTTTTGAACAATTAATTGACCCTAAAGCAGTGAGTTGCCCTTTACAAAGTGCTCTGAGTTATGCAGATTAGACTGCAAATTCTGATCTAGAAATCCAATTAGATGTAATAGAAGAAATATGGTTAGTTATTATTTGACTGGGGAGATAAAGTGACTAAAGTCCCATTATGTTTTTGGAGACTGTGATTAGCAGTCTGTGCAGTAACATTGACAGTCACATCTTGCATGCTAAAATTGCATGGTTCTTGCCAGATGAAGGGCGAGGTCATTGCCAAAAATGCAGAAGTGTAGCTGTATTGAATGTGACCCAAGAGGGAGGAGAAAAAAGTGCTTGTCTTCAGTTAATTTTGTAATGCTAATCCATTCTCAGTAAAAATATTGCCCATGTTTTGTTGGCTGATCATTCAGAGACCAATATTTACTCTTTATATCTTCTCCTTCAGGTGTGCTATTTTGTGTTGGTGGTCGAGGTGGATCAGGTGACCCATTTCGCAGCATTGAATGCTACTCTATAAACAAAAACAACTGGTTCTTTGGTCCTGAAATGAACAGCAGGAGAAGACACGTGGGTGTAATCTCTGTGGGAGGTTAGTAATAATATAACCTTGTACTAATGTCATTTTTTTTCTTTTGCAGTAACTTAATTGTTCAGTTATTTTACCCACCATACTAAACACTAAGAAAAGCCTGTCCCATATCATAGCTAAATTACTTGATGTGTTTCAGTTTACTAAAGAGCTATTTTTCAGGTCTGAAAACATTCCTGTGTTATAGCACCAATCTGAGAACACATTTGTTGCAGTGAGACCACTGCTCACTGTCCACAGCCTGTGGCTCATTACTTATAGTAGTGTATGGTTTCATTTTTCTTTTTTCTCAGAGAAGCATAGTGTGAGCACATAACTGTAACTCAGTTTTCCTGAGTTCTGAAACTGACTTCCTTGCATTTGGGCAAATCAAGTAGCCCATAATTTTCCAAGACTGCCATTAGTTTTGGTAACTCAAGAGTGCTCAACTTGATACTTAAAGCCAAGTTTCCAGAGCTGCTGAGAACCCACAACTGTTGAGTTCTTCTTCCCTCTATATGTTACGTTCCTGCAACAGAACCAATGGAAAACAGTTTTTCAGATAGCATACATTCCTTTGTGCCTCCAAATATTAAACTACTTTGTTTAAAGTAGTTTATTTTGTTTAGAGGCTGAAAAATTCAGCTAGCTTGTGGCACGTTGTTTTTAATATGAAAAGGGAAGACCTCAGATTAAGATGTTAAAATGTCCTATAAAAACAGCTGTTAATGCAAATCTCTGACTTAGAGTCTGTGTATATTCTTATGACAGATTCTTAACCTTCAAATCTTATTCTTGCAATTGAAAAGTGTGCTGCTATTTTGGAAATAGGGTTGTGCCTGTATATTTCCCACTGTTTGTGGTGATCTTGCCTACCAACTATTAAATCAAAATGCTTTTCTATTCTTCAGGTAAAGTCTATGCAGTAGGTGGGCATGATGGAAATGAACATTTAGGCAGCATGGAAATGTTTGATCCTCTCACTAATAAGTGGATGATGAAAGCATCAATGAACACCAAGAGGTAAATCTCCCTTAAACAAAAAGGGAGCAAATAATTATTTTAGAAAATAATCCAGAAGTTATTGCGGTCTAGGTTTTTATCCGCCCCTTTGTGCATAACATTAAAAAATAATAATTCTTAGAGTTGAAACAGTCAGGCTCAGCTCAGTTGGGGGACTCAAACAGACAGTTCTTAGGTTTTTGGTTGTTCTGGGTTTACGAATGCAAGCTGGTTGCTCTTGTGGTCAGCTGCTGCCTATTTTCTTTTGCTTGGGCGTGGGTTTGAAATTGACAAAAATCTTGTTTGAGATTATTGCCAATTTTAATCTTTCGCTAGCTATAGAAAAGATACACCTTTGACCATTACTTGCATACACAT
Organism: Platysternon megacephalum; assembly: GCA_003942145.1. Classification (NCBI taxonomy): domain Eukaryota; kingdom Metazoa; phylum Chordata; order Testudines; family Platysternidae; genus Platysternon; species Platysternon megacephalum. The sequence goes on from QXTE01000180.1 coordinate 748,561, forward strand.
TCTGTATTGATTATGTCCTGTATAAGAGTATACCAAGATTTCAATGCAGGGTTGTGTTGTGGAGTATTCATAATGCTATTTGCCCCTGCAACCCCCCAAAAAATCATTAACACTTATTTGTATATTCCTACTGGAATAGTGTAACACTTTAAAGTGCAGACAGGCAAAAATAAAGTGTGCCTTAGTGTGTAATGAAATGAATCTCATATGCACATTAGAGCATTACTGGCGATGTAAAATATATAATGTTCCTTTACATCAGCCTCCAAGTACTGTATTGTTTGTAAGCTTAATAAAAAGCAGATTGGATTTCCCTAATTACTTAATAATTACTTAGTAGATTGGATCAAAGGAAATATTATCAGACATACTACCCAAAAAGCAGATTACAAATAAACTGCGCATAAAGAGAAAATATGTAGTAATTTTTTTCAGATAAACCTCTCCCTGCTAGTTGTGACTAGCTTACTTTCACTTCCTCAGCATACTTCTTTTGGTTTTCTGAGTTAACTGTGGATAAAAATAACTAAATGTTCTGACTAAGAGTGCATATTGCTTTTTGAGAGAGACATGGAGAAGCCACAAGCTTAATTAGATATAAAACTGCTATTTTACACTTATTTTGGTGAGAATTTTTTAAACTGCTTTATCTGAGGTTTCTGTTTTTCTTCTTACTATATCTCTATTAAAAACCACCAGCCATATTTTTACTTTAAACCTCCATAACCTGTTGCAGTCTAAAGAAAATATTTTTCTAAAAAAAAATTTGACTTCTATAAGAAGCTTACACTTAATGGGTAGAGTGAAGTACTGGGGCATGTCTGAGTCCTGAAACATTCAGCTACTGTGACTTAACCAGTAAAGCACAAAGCCACTTCAAAAGAACCAAGAATCTGAGTCATCAACTTGCTTCTCTGATAGGTAACAGAACATACTGCTAAGGCTCAGATAAGCTTTTGTGGCACCTCCTGTGAAGTAGTTACTGTACTATGTCTTAGCCTCGGTGGTGCAACCTGGAGAAGCAGTTGCAAGATCACAGGACCTTCCTTTGTGGGGGAAAAATAATCATTTTCTTCTGTCTTGAGGTACTATCAGTTCCAGTGGTATTTCTCATTTTAAATATAGGGAATCTCTCAAACCAGGAGAATCTTTCAAAATGCAAGAAGTACTGGTCTAAAATAATCCTGTTAGCTAACCAATCAATTTTTGTATTACTGACTATCCACATAGTGAAGAACTGTTGCCAGTCAGTTGGATTGGCTATTATACTAAGTTCCTCTATATTTGCTATAGGAAATCCCTAGAATAGTGCAAATACTTGCACTATACATTTTTAAAAAATTTGTATATTGCCTCTTCAGGGAAGGGACTGTCTTCCTGTGTTGGGTACACAGTGTCTAGTGTATTGTGGGTGCTACTGTATACAAATAAGTACAAAGGTAAAGTTTCATTATCCTAACAGGTAAGTTTAAGGGTAACCACTGTCTACCATCTCTTTAGCCAATTTAAGATCAATTACTTTGTGCATAACTTTAATCTGTATACATCAAGAACTCTCACCTAGACTTTGGATCAGTGCTAAGGTTGATCACATTTAATTTACATACTTATCTGCCCATTCTGTCCTCTTTAGCTACTTACTAAAAAAAAAAGTGACAGTCAAATTCTGTCAGTGGTTTGATTAGTTATGTTTGCTTGCACATTAATTGTTTCCTTCGCCTCTCCAAAGAATGGATCAGGTTCTCTGTTCCACTCAGTGCAGCAGAGAAAGGGGGTTGGCAGGGAACCAGTTAATATCCCGATTCTCAGCACTGGTCCAGATTGAGGCATCCTGGCTTCTCTTACTTGAACCTGCTGGGGAGCTACAGCAGTCTCTGCTTCCAGGGAGTAGAACAGGAAAGAGAATCTGACTCTAAACATTTTTTGTCACTTTTTACCTCACAATTGAACAAAAAAATCTCCATTTCCCCATAAGTTGCAGTGCATGGATGTTTATTTGTAACTAGAAATTCCAAATCTGCTTTCTGTACTCCTGTGTGGCAACAATTTTGGATTTTAAAGCAAGATGGTGGTTTTAAATAGATCAGTTAGCTTTCATAGGTAACTGTTCTACATGTGACAATGTAGTTGTCAGACCAGTCATGATTCAAAAGCCAAGGACAGAAACTGTAATTCAAGAACTAACCTTTTGGATTTGATCTACTGCATAAGAAAGTAACTGAAAAAAGTGAGGAATAGTGCTGAAGCACTCTACAGCTACACCACAGCAGGTAGCACAAACTCTTCTGTTCATAGAATCCCATTGCCTTTTTTTAAACAATACATTTGCTTTACATTGCAGTGGATTAAATCCTAAATATTGCCCTGGTTCCAACATTGGTTTTTGGATTGTGTGATTAGATTGTAGCTGAAAAGGTAGCTGCTTGCCATAAATTAAGGTCAGCTAGCTTTTCTAGTTAAAATAACATTAACTTACTTGTCGTGGGACTCTGGATGAGGGCGGGGATCCTGAGGCAGGTTCGGCACCTTAGGGTAGGTACAGCCTCTGAAAATGAAGGAGTCTGCTTATGAAGCTGCTATTGCACCAACAGTCAACTTGCTACAGTTATTGATCAAAGAACTTTTTAAGTTCCTTCATTTCCCTGTTGGTTTGCATTATACTTTATTTCCCATATTTTGAAACAGTTGCCAATCAGAGAAAATTGCACTTGGTCTAACTTTGCCTAGTACCTTCAAGGATATACTCAAGTGCTGATGCTTTGATTTTATTAGGAGAGGAATTGCTCTAGCCTCCCTTGGTGGACCCATTTATGCCATAGGAGGGTTAGATGACAACACTTGCTTCAGTGATGTGGAGAGATATGACATTGAATCTGATCAATGGAGTGGAGTAGCGTCAATGAATACTCCCAGAGGAGGAGTTGGCTCAGTGGCCCTCGTGGTAAGTTAATGCTTCCTTCGGAGTCAGTATTGAAACAATGCCTTGGCTTGGCATGAGGAGGCACTGTACTAGTGCAGGGGACTCTTTCAAATAAGACTTAAAATTGAGGCACTGGCCACTTATAACGTTCAGATAAGTACTGTACTGATCCTGTGATCAGTAGATTGGCGCTCCCACAACAACCCTTCAGTTACGGCCAAAACATGACACATTATGTAAAAGAAAAGCCAAGGTTATGGATATCATTTTAAGAGTCAGATTTGTCATGGCTGCTATGTTAAACATTGTGCCTGATTCACCACTCACTTCCATCTTTGTTGCATAATGGATGGAATAGTCTACCAAATAGGATTTCTTCACTCACTCGGCCGCAGGGAGCATTTTACACCAACATAAATGACTACACGATGTGCAAAGCATTGGAAAAAGAAGGTCCACTACAATTTTGTAACAGTTCCAAAGCACTTCACACTTATATAAATACTGAAATAATTTCACTCACCAGTGAAATTTAGCCTGCAATATGGCATCTTTATTAACAGTACATCGCAACAGTTGAAGACAGGAAATAAATACTATTTCCAGTTAAGAAAGCAGATGGATTTAGGTAGGCAAAATGTAACACTAAATGAATGATACAACGTGACACTTGGTAGTAGTGCTAAAATGTAACTTTTTTTTCTACTGTTTTCAAAGTCCATGTATTACTTCAGATATCCCTCATATTCAAATGTTCGTTTTAAAAAACCAAACAATGCTAGCAGTGCTGGTAAATCAGTCACTGTTTGCCCATGGGAAAAATAAATGTCTTCCAGGGGGTTGTTTACAGAAAAATAGTGGAGAGGTAAATTGTGAAATAAATTTACTTGGCTGTATTTTCAACTTGTTGGTCATGATTGTAATACAAGCATTCTGTACGGTACAAATATGTGATCCTTGGGATGAACAGTCATTCTAGGATCAGTGTATATTCCTAAACAATTCACTGCTCATTTAAAAAAAAAAATCACCGAGAAGGAGCTGGGTGATGCAGTGTGATGTTGAATTTTACTACCAAAGTACTATTGACTTTTCATATGAAAGGCTAGCTCTATGCATGAAACGTTTCTGCTCAATCTTCTTTTAGAACTATGTGTATGCTGTTGGTGGCAATGATGGTGTAGCCTCTCTCTCCAGCGTAGAGAGATATGACCCCCATCTGGATAAGTGGATAGAAGTGAAAGAGATGGGTCAACGAAGAGCAGGCAATGGGGTTAGTGAACTCCATGGTTGCTTATACGTTGTAGGTGAGTAGGAGTGTTTCTTCCTAACTGATAGAGACTTTGTCCTATAAAAATATGGATTGTGCCTGAGAATGAAGCTGTTTCAACATAAAAAATGCTGTAATAATGTATAGAAAGTTAAAAATCTAAGTATTTTATAAACTTTTAAGCACCTTCCAGGAGAAGTAAAAAAAAGATACTCATGCATCTTGGTAGACCAAAAAATTGACCTGCTCTTTCCTGATTCTGGCTCCATCTCTAATCCCTTGCCTTAAAATCAGGTCAGCAGAGGCTGAAATGCTATTGCTATAAATGAGATTCTTTTGGCTGCTGGCAAGGTACCCTCTCCAAGGGCTGGCAGCTTTCGGGTGAAAGTCTCAGTCTTTTGTCAGTCAGAGCATACTGCAATGCTTATTCCTCTCCACCAGCATTTATAAATAGGCAGGGGTGGGGGAAAGTGTCAGGATGGAGAATTGAAGTGGAACTGTGATATGAATAAGTTCCACGGGGGTTAGATTTATTCAACTGCGATTAAGGTGTGTGTGATTTATTTAGCTGTATCTGGGGCAGCTGGAGTCTGAGACTAGGTGGCCTTTGAGCATGAAACAAATCTAAATTGTCCTATTTAATTTTTTCAGTTCAGACACACAATGTTTATCCAGTGCTCTAAGCCCCTTGACAATTCATTAAAGCTAGTCAGTGCTTCCCAGTGGTAGAGATGAGTTGTGCAATTTTCTGTGCATTTCACAATATACCATGCGCAGTTACAGAATGTGTGCTTACTGGATTTCCTGGAAATTTAAAAGTGAAGCTTTCATTTAAGACTATGGTGTGATCTTAATTAATACCAGATTCATTGCAGTGATTTTTACATCTACTCTTTAGAAAATATAGAAGTAGATCATAGTATAATTTCCCCTTTAAAAATAGACCCTGAGACGTGTGTACATATCACACACCTTTTCATTTGTTCACTGTGTGCCTGAGTTCAATAGTTTCTTTAGATTTATAGACTTTTTATAACTTTTCTTTACCGTTTCAGATTGAGTTCTGTTTTCCAAACTATACCTAATTTGTTTGTTTAATTGTGCAGACATACCATAGAATTGCAATATGAATCACGGAATCACCAACTAAATGAAATTTTACATAATCTTAACTGGCTCTAGTTTTAATCTTTAACTTTGTCAGTGAGGTTTTAAAAATGACCTTGCTAACAGATTCTTAATATAGCCTTCTCTTTAAAACGTAGGATCCCCCTCCCCCCCCCTTTTTTTTTTTGAAAGCCACACCGTTGTAGTGTTTACTATTTAGAAGCTAGGTAGGAAGGTGGTAGAAAAGGGTATGTGGTGTAGTTTTAAAGTTGCAGTGGCACTTATAGAAGCAATACTACTATGGAAGAAACCCAGCTGAGTAATTCAGTACTGATGTTCAGAGATGCATATGGGGTACAGCTTCATGACTGCTTTCAGTTAGTTGACAATATGCTATCATCTACATGGATCTAAAGCAGATTGCAGCACTTACTGAAATTTTTTTTCTGGCATGTTATGAAATGTTCACTGACTTGAATAGTCTGAAAAAAACAAACAAAAAAAAAACAGCCATAACATTCCTTAAGTGGAAAGGAAGGCATGACTACAAGACTGTATGCATGTAAATGTACAGTTGGAGAAACCAAAACAACATGGTGAAATTTGTAGTGCATAGAGATGAGTCTCTGGCCTTAATGAATCCTTCAAGAGAATCTCTGGGTAATTACAGCAGGTGCTGTTGGGATTCCTTTATGGCTTAGTTTCATTGCATATTGACATTTCATGTTTTCCATTTGGTTATTAAGTACTTACGTGCATTAAGTATTTTAATGCACTCTTCTGTGAGTGGGTGCACTCTTTTCTTCCTTTGTCTCTAGAAAAGCCAATGTGCTTGTTTACTGCTTGCTCATTTTCATTGTACATATTGGTATTCTTTATAGAATAGGAAATATTCTCATCAAGAGTAAGTCTAGCCCCATTTTATTCTGAGAATTACTATTTGCATGTGCTGAGGAAACAAGCACAAGGACTCTCAACAATCTTTGGGGAGAAGTTAAAAACAAACAGCAAGAGGTGGTCTTATGATCACTACTATAAGGGCCTAAAATTAAAGCACCTGCCAATTCCTTTAACTTTTACACCTCTGAAAACTTAAGCCACACACTGCTACCTAAATATTGATTTTAGTACTTAACGTCAGGTGGCCATTGTACAGCCAACCAATTAAATATTATGCAGTCTGAATACTGGACTCCAGCATTACTAAAATCTCCCTATTAACAAACAGTAATGTAATGTCTTTCTTTGTAGGTGGCTTTGATGACAACTCTCCATTGAGCTCTGTTGAAAGGTTTGATCCTCGCAATAACAAGTGGGAGTATGTAGCAGAACTTACAACCCCCAGGGGTGGAGTTGGCATAGCAATGCTAATGGGTAAAATTTTTGCAGTTGGTGGTCATAATGGCAATGCATACCTGAACACAGTGGAAGCCTTTGATCCAGTGATGAACAGGTAATTCTGAGTTAGATGAAGACAGGTGATGATGACTTCATGTATACAGTATAGAATCACTGTGGCCCTTAAACTATGAAAGTTATTTGAATAATTTTTCTCCTTTATCTAAATATGCTACTCCAGATAGTGGGTAGCAAGAAATAATGCAGGTTTTTTATATCTTGTAAAGTAAGCTATCATGATTGAGCACGAGTTAATTTCCTGTCCTCAACAGGTAACTGAACAATTTTACTCAGTGACAACTGAAGGGTATTTAATGCAAATGCTAGACGTGTCAAATTACCTGAAAGTGTATTTTTAAAAGTGCTGTCTTGTATGGACTAAGTTCATACATCGAACAAAAAATACTTAATCTAGTTACATTAATGGGTATAAAGAATTCGGTTTTCTTTAGGAATGAAGTTCAAATCTAGATTGAGGTTCTAATTATAATGTATTTAGTGATTTCAGATTAGTCTCTACTAGAAAAGAGACCATAATCTCGAACACCACAAATTGGCACTTTAGTCCCAGCCTTCAGTCTCTCCCATGGTGTTAGCAGTTGTGGGTTAAGCCATATGTCATTGAAAAGGTAACTCTTTTGCAACCTTTCATTAGTCTGATTTGACCAATGACCTTAGTGATCACAGTTAGACAAAACTATTACTTCAAAAAAGAATGACATGGTTTTATGAAAATGTATGGCAGTGGATGGCTCTGATCTTCATGGAGGCTGCTGTCTTCCATATAAACAGACGGAATTCTTTATTACCTTGAATAAATAGGAAGGGCACTACTTCACTGCTCGTGTTTTTTGGGGGTAAATTTCAATATGTATTTAAGAGTACATACTTAATTTTTCTTGATATGCAGATGAATACACATATTAATGTGCTCCCCCTATACTGTTGGCTTTTTTTTCTCACTTACAAGTTCATACCTCCCATCACCTCACTGAGGCAAAGGAAGCTTCTCTACTCAGAGTACTATAAATAACATCATTAGTGTAAGGCAAAATTGGATTAATCCAATCAACTTATTAGCCTAGTTTCATTACTTCTCCCTGCCTGAGAGACTTTATTTTCAATAAGGAGCTAACTGGTAAGGAAATGACACCTAACTCTCTCTGGCCTCAAAATGTGGTTGGGTGCAGAAAAGAGGGAAATAATTTATAAGTACAACAGTTCAAGAGTAAGGTGGATGCAATTCTTCAAATTTAAGTAAATGAAAGTTTGAAGAAAGTGATGAGCCAATGTAGATTTGTTTTAAATTAAGTGGTGAAACATTCAAATTAATGCTTTCCCCTTAGATTTATACAATGGAGGCATCATCTCTCCTAGAGAGAATTTACCAACTTTAATTAAGATATGGGGGGGTAGAGGGAACTTTTCAAGGGAAAAAAAACTAACTTATCCCCCCTTGTCTTTCTTGCTTTACCATTCTCTCTAGGTGGGAGCTTGTTGGATCTGTTTCTCACTGCAGAGCTGGAGCAGGTGTAGCTGTGTGCTCTTGTCTTAGTAGTGAGATCCGTGATGTTGGTCAGGGATCCAACAATGTGGTTGATTGTATGTGAACTCAGATTCAAGCCTCGAGCAACACTCCAGGATGGAGGGATATGACCACAACAGCGTTGCTCTAGGGTTTTTAATTATTATCCTATGATGTAGATAAATACTGAATGACTCTTATGTGTGATAACTATCAAAAGCTGAGTTCTAATATTCAAGTTTTCTGAAGCTTATCTGATTTAGAAAAGTCTGGGTAAACATGAAATAAGGACCCTGGTTTTTATTTGAAAGCAGATATCCCCTTAACTTTCGGAAGTTAGTTTTTGAAAATATTTGAGGGGCATTAATCTGGAGCATTCATAATTAAATAAAATATACATAGGCTGTGGTTAAAGAGTTGCACTTTGAATTGTTGAGCCTTAAACTACTTCCCACCCACCCCAAAAAAACAAGAAAACTTTGATTCTGGGATCGTACATAGAGTGTGTTTTTAATATGTACATTCTGATAAATACAAGAGAGCCTTAAAAAAGCCCAGTTCTGTAGCACTTTAGACAGGAATAAAGCATCTCAGCCCTTTGGAGGTTAATTTCCCTGTTGTATACCTGAGGAAACTCAGGTATAGAGGTTCATTACCTGACTGTCAGGGGGCTGAAAAGCAGGTGCTGAGCATCTCTGAAAATCAAATTAGTTGCTCTTGTTACAAAGCTGAGAATAAAATCCAGAGTTCTGGCCTGCTTATGTGGGATTCAGCCACGGGAACATGTTTCCTCTCTTATGCCTCCAAGGAAACCTATATTAAGAACCACCTGCAATAGGAAACTCCTTAAGAGTGAAAGCATGTATGAGGCTTCCTGTATAATTGTCTTATTTTAATAGAAATGGTTTGTTTAGACAGGCAGAGTTTACTGGTCCTTTATTACAAATTACTGTATTCCTGGAAACAGGAATGCACAATGGGGAAGAAATTACAATATAAAAAAAACCCCTTTTTCTAAATAATTTTCAGTGGCTTACATGTTCAGTTTTAGTAATCCAGTGACATGGTGTGAGGTTAGCACCACTTTCAGGAAGAGTACAGATGTGATGGTTTCAGACACAAACAGGCTTAATTATCTTGTGGATATTCTAGTCTGAGACCCAGAATGAAACACATCTTCAAATGAAGAATTGCAGCTGTTGGAGTATAAAGTCTCTTTAAACAAAAGGAAGTTAGTAGAAACACAAATGAGATACATCAAGGGATTAACAGTCTTATCCTGTTTGTCAGATGCAGTGATAAATTCGAATTCAAAAATAGACCTAAACTGTGCTGTCATTACAGACTATTGCCCCACTGAAATACCAGGAACCTATATTTAAGCCCTTAATCAGCTGTATTTAGTGTATAATTGTATATAAATATTTATTTAAAATTTGTTTGTAACTTTAAATGTGTTTGGGAACCTCTTTCAGGCTTTTCAAGGTTATTACCTCAACCATTATTTATAACGTGGTTCCTGTTGGTAAAACTGAGACGTTCATAGGAACTTTTTACATCTTGTGTAGGGGCTTGCCTTTGTCTCAGTAGCATGAAGTGGGACCCTCCTATTCAAACTGTCTTCATTTTGTTGACTGATTTGCAATTAAGGTTTAAACTGCCTTTTAAAATTCAACTTCATTTTTATTATGTATTTTTGGTAAGTCTGACCTTTTGATTTAACTTGACAGGACAGAATTGTTAAAACTTGAATTGCCTCAGTCTTAATGTTTAACAATTTTAAAGAGTGTTCTTCCCTTGGGAGTTAATCTAGCTTCATTTTGGTGTGTAGCTTAATCTATTGGAATTGTATTTTTGATTATCCAGTGCTGACCATGTAGTGGCCACCTCAAACATTAATCAGTTATTTCCTCTTGGTTGATATTCTACATCAAATTCAAATACTGATGAGGGAGGTATAGGGATACTCTTAGAATTTCTTACAGGGCAAGATAACCTCAGTTGACTTGACAGAAAACCAAACCAGCAGTGAAGGGAAGAAATGAAAAAAAAAAAAAAGGCAACACTGCATTGTAGAAAGACTATTTTGATATATGTGTGAAGAGCCTAAAATTCAAGAGCAGCTTCAGCAAACGACAAAAGGTTTTCACAATCTGGAATTTTCTTGACAAGATCAACAGCTAATTTAGGAAAACTGTACAGTGTTAGATATTGAAACACCTATAGACACTATGACGGGGGGTGGGGTTGGAGCAAAGTATGGGAATGAAAATCCTATATTTCTTAAAGAAATACTTATGTGGGTTATTCTGTATATTCAATACCATACTAGGGAGGCTTCAGCTTTATCAGCGATCCCAAAGCACATAAATCACTGCTTTAGTATTGCACTGCCATGTTTTAAAACTGTTTTGTATTTCCAATTGCTTGTAGTCTGGATATTCAGTGACAAAATGCAGAATGGACTGGTGTAATTACACTGAAATCTATGGAGGTTGTAATAAAATATATTTGTACTTTAAGCTATTACTCTATTTAATTCCTAGCATAACTGGAACTCCCCCTAGGGATAGATATTAACAGCTGCAAGTATTTATTGGGTTGTTTAGAGCCTTTTCCCCCCCTTCTAGAGCCTGCATCTTTGAGGCCACACCCTTTGACTAAGGAGAGCTGAATGGAGTGCAGCCTGCAGCACCCCTAAACAATTAGGTATCTGTACAACACGAAGTAGTGTTCTTTGCACCACAGGTGACATCACAGCATGGAGATTGAGGCCTGGAGAGGAAGGGTGGCGTTATAGGTCAAAGGTGTCAATGACAGCCATGGGGGCCTGTCCACATCACAGCAGCCTCCAAAGCCTAGCGTATGGGCTGCAGCACTACCACTGTGGTGTACAAACCCTAGCATGCAGGTAGCTTTATAGCTGTCATCTGCAGTGCCTGCCTTGCCCTACCCCACAGCCAAACCAGGGCTTTTAGAAATCCATTACATCAATCCAGCCCTCTTACTTGGTGTCAGGAGCTGGAGTACCCTGAAATGCTGGCCACAGAGAGCTTCCTGCAGCCACTTTGCTACCAGTTCAACCAGCATTGGTGCTTTTCAGCTTACATCCAACTCTTAGTTTCTGGCTTTTAATAAGCATTAAAACAGGCAGCTACTGGTACTGTTAGCAGCCCTTACTTATTTGCAGCTTCACTATTATCTAAATATACAGATGTCTTTCCATTTTAAATGCATATTTGATTCTGGTTGCTGAAAGGAAGCAGGGAAATAGACGAAGATTCCACAAAATGATACAGGAACACATTTCTTACCTATTATTGCACTGACTGGGGAAGGTTCAATTAAAAAGTCAAATGTGGCTGAATGTAAAGAATAATAAAACAGTTAATTGACAACTAAATCTGTTGGTTTCATAAGAGAACCCTTTATTCCTTATTCTAGCTCATCCATACTTGATTAAGGAAGACATTTGTGGCATTTCTACTTAATCTACCAGAGGTGAGGATAGCAGAAAACTCAAAACTAAACAGAGCTGAATTAGTCTGGAGCAAGGGATTCTCTCTCCCTGCCCCCAAGCTTTTAAAACAAAATTATTTCTATATTAGTGATCAGCTGCAGGTTAAAATAATTCTGGATGTTTCGTATGGAGTGTCCCTTCCTTTTTAATTCTAACCAAGTCTCATTTCATAATGGTGAGTGAACAACCACATCACTTACAGATTCCTTTAAAGAAAACTACTGCTGTGTATATCCCCATTGTGCGCTTACATTTCAAAGTGAGGCAGACTTGTTAAGGTAGGTGTCTTAGGCCTGGGATATTACACATGTGAATGGTGGGGGGTTTGGTGACATTTTTATTCCAGCAGAAGTCAGTGTAGATGGAGTGATACTAGCAAAAAAAAGCATTTTTGGTAGTATAGCCTCTTTTGTTGGGGGAACTGATGGAAATTATACTTGCAAAAAGTACGTCTACAGTAGAAAGATGCCAGTGTAGCTACAGTGGCAAACTTTTTCTAGTGCAGGCCTGGCCTTAAAAATATAGCAGTTGAAAACGTGATCATGAAGTAATTGCCCTTTTTATAATTTTTGGGGGAACTAATATTTACTTGGGCCAATGAATGTGTGAGCTTAATGGAACTACTCACCTGCATGAAGGTACTCATGCATGTTTGCAGTAGCCGGGGGAGGGATGTAACTCAAATCTGGGAAATACTGTTTGTTGCTTTACTGTGGTTTTTAAATCAGAAAGAAGATTGAGTAGCCTCTAGTGGCAGCAGTTGCCTATGACATTTAACTTACATTCTGAATACAGGTCTGTCTCATCTTACGCTGGAGTTACGTTCCGCAGTCAGCGCCTATAGTGAAAATTACATGGAGTGTAATGGTGGGCGGAATCGCCTGCACTACAGAAACAGTATTTAAATTGTTATTTTTCTCTTTTTTTGTTTTTGCCGACCGCATAAAGCTGAAATCGCGCATGTTAAATGCACCTAAGATGCGACAGACCTGTAGTCGGATTTGAACATAATGGCATAAGCCTTTAAATATGCATTTTTTCAAGTCTAGGGGTTTAGTTGCATATACCATATTTTAACCCTTTTCCAGATGTAAGACATTACCACAAACTTTTAGTTCACTCACTGAACTTACCTCTACCGCACCATTTAAGACAATAGCTGAGAAACATGCATTATTGTGGGCCTGGGCTCCTTGCAAAAACAAATACATAGAGAGAAAATTGCCAGACTAACAACAAAACAAAGTCAGTTTTAATTTAGGCAGAGTTACTATAAAAAGCTAAGAAGAGAAGCACTTACTGTTGTAGAACCAAATTGCCTCCTCTTTCACAATGTGCTGTTTCCAGGCCCCAGACTTATCCATTCCCAAGAAATATTTATATCTCTTGAACGCAAAAACAAGGAGTCAGTTTTCAGATATCAACCTGTTATAAGTGACATGACAACTACCAAGAGCAAAAAGCTAAACTGCAATTACTTCATTGAAAAATCCTCTTCAAATCATCCACATAGGATCAAAAGCTAGCTGAATATTTACCTTAGATAATTGACTATAATGCATATGCTTTTTCATGGATACAGACAAATGTGAGTGCCCAGCATAACAGCAGCCTTGCTGAAGGTTTTAACAAGATGTACTAGGTAAGGGGGAAGAGATCATTTTAGTTGCGTAAGTCTTGGAGGGATCATAATAGACAAGTCAGAAACGAAGTCAGAGTTTTGCTCCTGTGTAGAGCAAAGCATATGGATGTTAGAATCATAGGGCCAGATTCTCACCTGAAGTCAGTGGAGCTACGCCAGTTCATACCATTTGAAGATCTAGCCCAATGATCTATAGGAACACTTCTGTCTTTACCTTTTCATAACTTCATTATTTTACCTGTTTAAATATTTCCTTGTGCTGCTTCCAGGAAACCCAGTGAATCAAATAAGATAGGGGACTCCTTTTAACTGCCCTTAGGAGGAAGAGATCGCCTTCACCAGTACACACCATCTACACGAAGTAGTGAGGGAAAGCAGGAAAGCCAGACCCATGACTTAACTGACTGGTCCTGCAGGAAGTCTAGCCAGCATCTAACGCTTCCTACTCAGAGGACAGCATGACTCATCTGCACTGAATGCAGAGTTTATGCACAGGTTTTGGTCCACCTGCACTGGAAACAGACAGACTTTGGCCCTTTCGAGGGTCCAAAAGAGCGGTAGTCGCAACTGGAAACAGATGCTGTATGGCCCTGAGTAGGCTTGGGAATAGATCCTGTAAATGGATCTGCACAGGTGGGGCCCTGCAGCCACGTGGAGCCCCACTGCTCTCAATGGGGCCCACTACAAGTCCAGTAGTGCACCCACATGTAATAAATTACAGGAGTGGGCCTTGTTGAGTCAGAAGTTCCCATTTTCTAGTAAAACCACACTTCAATGTAGTGCAGTTTGATTTATGAACACTTGGAAGAACACTTTACAGTTGGCCAGCTAAACGGTATTCCACCAAGTCCCCCACATGAATGCACTGGTTGTGTTGAAACCCAGTTTAAGATATTTCAGCTCAAATATTAATGCCTTAGTCTTTCTTAATTGTGGTGCAATGCTACAGCAGCCACTTTTGCAGGAACTGTTGCTACTTGGAACATCAGTGCATCAAAATATTTCAATAGGAGTGATTTCATTTAGTTCTTCCCTGGCTGCAAATTGATACGACACAATAGTCCCACACAAGCTTGAATAATCTTAAGCAAATTGTCACAAACCTACCCACAACAACCTTGTAAAAGTCATTTCACATTGTAACGGGGTTACTTACCTTACTGGTTGCTGCCTCAGTTTCCCTCAGGTAGAGTAGCCTGCAGTCTCCTCCTAGTAGATGAGTGATTGGGGTTCAGCCATCTGGCCAAACCTCAGAATCCTTCCCCTTTCGGTGACTAACAAAACAACACAGCCAAACAAAACAAACAATGCAAGGTTGCTCTCCGGGGGCTGAATGGTCTTCACCCACCCCAAACCCCAGCTTTTTATTTACCCTGTTGACTCAGGTGTAACTCCATAGTGTGATCAGCCCTTCCCCAGGATTCAGAAGTAATAAATCTGACTTCCCCAGATCCAGTAAATAGTCCTTTGCTCTCACCAAGCTTAATGGATACTTACCTTGATGCTACAGGGTTGAAAGAATTGCTCCCTCCCTTGCTAGAAGCCCCCAAATAAAGACTTGCCTTACCACTGAGCCTCTAGCCCACACCAGTGCTGTATTGCTTCGGGTCTGTTCCTTCTTGACTTTCCCCTCCCACAGGCTCCCTTTAAGTCCTGTCTCCTCACGGGTCTTTTTTTTCCACAGCCTTCCATCACTGCTCTCTGGACAAGAGCTCTTCTCTTGGATTCAGCACCTCCTGCAGCTCTCTCACTTGGGAGCTCCTTATATAGTCCTGGTAGTCACATGATGCTTCTCGGTCACCTGATCTCTCCGGGGCTACATCTTCTGGGCTCCCTATAGTCTACATTTCTCAGCATTCCATTGCTTTAAAGGGCTGAGTCCTGTTAGCACCCATTCTTAAAGGCACACACGTTTTCAGATTTCTCTCAATCCTCTGTCCTGTGAACGTACAAAACTATTAAAGTTTAACCAGGTGAAGTTTTCCTTTTTGAATAAAAATTTTGAAGCAACTTCTGTTAGGGATCCTACAACCTTTTCTGAATATACGGAAGATTAAATTTCTGCTCCAAGATGTATTCAAAAAATAATTCTTCACTTCTGCCAGTTCAGGGCATCTCAATGACAACTATTTAGTTAAACTGAAATGCTCAAGAATCTTTCTGTGAATTATTTATGTGCCTATCCTTGAAAAAGGGACCCTGATAGAGCTACCGCAACCTGTTTCCATTTTCTCCGTTTGATCCTTTCAGACTGGATTACAGTGAATCAATTTTTGATTCAAGATTCACTATATAAAGTGAAAAAGCATCTGAGGTTCAAGGATTTGATTTGCTCTTAATCAAAAGTATCAGAGGGGTAGCCGTGTTTGTCACTTTTTACAGATCCAGACTAAGAGTCCTGTGGCACCTTATAGACTAACAGAAGTATTGGAGCATAAGCTTTCGTGGGTGAATACCCACTGACGAAGTGGGTATTCACCCACGAAAGCTTATGCGCCATTACTTCTGTTAGTCTGTAAGGTGCCACAGGACTCTGTCGCTCTTAATCAAAAGAAATCCCTATGACAACAAACACTTTTGTGTGTTTGGAATAGCCCTCCTACTCGCATACGAGGTACAAGAAGCAACAGCTCGTAAGGTATTCAATGATATGGGATAGATGCATAGCTTTCAAAGCAGAGAGAGAAATGTACTTACCTAGTAACTATAGTTCCCCTTCAAGATTTGCCTGTCTAAATCCCCACTCTTGGGAAGCTGCTACCCCCAACATGCAAGCTCAGGGTCTTCTATTCAGCGGTACTGTGATAAGCATTGATTGCAGACCTATCCCCAGTGAGCAATCCTTCAGTCCCTTATCACCGAGTCCACAGTTGATCTCCTAGGACTCAGGCCTTGTTGTCAATATGATCTGCTTTATGCCTTGTGCCTCATGTGATTGTGAATAACATGGCACTGACAACTGCACGTGAGCTGGAAGCACAATCCTGAAAGATGTTTGAGCTCTTTCAGCCCCAAGACCTAATGGACTGGAATTCTTACTTATGGAAGCAGTTCCTCTTGTCCTGTCGATTGACGCCAGTCTGGAGCATCCTGCAGCGATGATGAGGGGGTCTTTGATACTGAAGTCTAGTTTGCTCAATGTGCATGCCATACACCTGGCGAAGTCAGAGTTCCTCAGTTTCAGAAGCTGGACAGCCAGGGTGGTACAGAGATCACCGCTGCACTTCATTGGGCTAAAAGGGCCTGATGCCTGGACTCAGTGTTAAGGACTCTATGCAGAGACTCCTGCACAGTCTCCATCTGCCTGAGAAATGCAGGCCCCTGCTATGACATCAGATATTTCTGAAAGTGAGAGAAATGCACTACAGAGCTGTAAAACCATTTAATAGCTATGGATGTATTTTATACAAAACCCTTCCAGATTTACACTGAAGTGAAACCCTACAGTGAAAATACTATGTAACAAAAATAATTTGAAACCGCCTTAGTCTGTTTTCAATGAGCAGAGGACACTTTTCATGGAAATGGGTAGAGCAGACTGAAGCCTTCAACAGTCACTTGTCTGCGGAAGTAACTCTTAGGGGCAGAGGCTGAGCAATGCCAATGCTGATTTAAATTTCTAAAGATGGAATTCAAACTTTTCAACTGTAAAGAAAAAAATATTCTATACACTTCTATAGACTCACAAAACAAGACTAACTCTAACGCCCACTTTGCTATTATTTGGAAAGATATTTCAGGGCCCATTGTCATGCTGCAACACATAACAACCAGTAGAGGGGGCTGACAAGCCACAACTACAGTAGAACTTCAGCATTACGACCACCAGAGTTACAAACTGACACCTCATTTGGAACCGGAAGTACACAATCAGGCAGCAACAGAGATGGGGGGGGGGGAGGGGGGGAGAGGAGAAAAAAAGCAAATATAGCTTTTTACTGTTAATCAATTGCTAGCACAGAAACCCCCAACAAACCACAAGTGTCATCACTCTTTAGAATAATTGGTGCTGAATTCTGACACCCTTACTTGAAGCCCTGACTTTTGCATACCATCTACTCCACACACAGTCCTATTAGAGTCAACTTGTGGACTCTTTGCAGAGTAAGGTACTGCATACAGGATAGCAGAATCTGGCCCTTGATCAATTTTACAAACAGAGTTGAACTAAATCTTGCTCAAGAACTGCTCATATAACTAAAATTCAGTTGATTATTGATACTCAGAAGCCTTGGTATTCAAAGCTTTTGAGAGTACACAGCTAAAATTACAGGATATTGTTACTATTTCCTGATTGGATGACCTAACTTTTATAAATTACTTCTGCTTCTACAAATTTTGTTTCTGGATTAAAGGAATCTCTGCTGTGAGCTTGAAATGTGCTGTTTGGGAACAATTATAATGGTAGACAAATATTTGCAACAATGAATAACAAAGAGGAACAGGCCAAATCAAAAACTCTGGTTTTAATCTGGGAAACTGTTTAAACAGATTTTTTTTTAATTACAGGTAAAACAAGTTTTAAAAGTCTCAGCAAACAACCAACATTTCCATAAAATTGTTTTTTCATAATACTGGGATTTAACTAGTCATCCTGTTGGTGACTTCTAAGTAGCAAATTCAGTATCTGGCTTGGTAGCACTGGAAACAAAAGCAAGAAAGGTATAGGCATCAGCAATACAAACTTTCCCTGATCTGCTCTGCTAACATCTCCAACTGTGATCGAGAAACATCGTGTTGATAGGAAAGGGAGAGCAGTTTGGTTTTCCTTGCCAGTCCCTTTCTGAGGTTGCTAACAAAGAAGCCCATTGTGCTAGAGGTTTGTGTGAGGTGATCATTGTTCCATTAGGAACTGGAGTGAGTGAGATTACTTTCAAATAGGCCACCAGTCAGTCATCAAATAATAATTCAGTCAATTAACCTGTTCAGCTTGGATTAGAACCAACAACCTGTAACTCTAAAATACTCCCTGTTGAATGCAGCTTAGTTTTAAAAGTGATTTCAGTCCACATTATTTTGTGCAGACGCTTTCTTCTGATGCTTGGCATACAATTTTGCAAACCTAAGTCCTTTATTCTAGATGCTCCATTTTAGTTCTCTTCTGGCTGCTTTTGCCACATCTGTATTTGTTTTGTGAACCTTTGTGTGTTCTCTTGGATGGAACTGGCAAAAGATATAGCAATGCTAGCCAGGAGATTTAACTTTTATTTGTAGTGTTTTCTTGGCTCTGTCAGCAAGTTCAGTGCTGCTGTCGCTTCTTGACATTTTAAAGAGACTCTTTTTGGCTCCTGGGTCAGTTTCATCTTCAATCTGTCCTAATAGAAACAAGTATGCAGACAGCCATGGAATTTCTGCCACAAGGGAAGAAAGTAACAAAAATAAATAGTTGCTCTTTTTCCCCCTTCAACCTGTGTCCAGCAATTCGCTTTCATCTGAACTGGCTTAGACCAGTTTTAAAGATTTTCCACTGGAACCATAACTTGATCTTTTAATTGTTGTGCAGATCCTACATGAAGGGTTGCTGAAGCCAATGTTCCCATATTGCTGGTGGTCCCCTGGAGGCATGCTATGGACCAGGGAAGCAAGAAAGCATGCATACTTACGGCTGGATGTCTTGCTTTCTGAGGTGCCCCTACTAATCTGGCTATGTACCAGAAGAATTTCTCTAATGCTTATTAAATTAATGGTCCCCAAAATTAGTGCTCTAAGAAGGAAACTATGCAGTTATAACTGTGCCTGGGTGTAGCAGAGAGACTTGCTTACGATTACATAGTCAGCAAGAAAATGTTTCCATGTCTTCATTTGCTTGATGGATGATGGGTCACTCAGGCCAAGAACCATAAGTAAATTGTCTCCCCTTCCACACATTTCGCAAGAGTGGAAAAAAAAACAGAACCGTGCACGTCAGCGCACCTACTCCAGCATGGACCACTGGGGTGTGTTGGTAAAGCCATGCGCTGTCCTGACACAACCTATGTCACCGTGGTGACTGAACAACAGCCGGCTGAATCAAACAGAGCAGATTACAGCCACCCAAATCACTGCACTTAGCAGTGGACCAGAACATCACTCCAGAAAGCTGGCTTTCCCCTTTGTCCTCTCCCACCATCACCTTCTGGAAGTGGTTGGCAAATCAGGGGCAGTGCAGGGTTGAATTTCCAGAAAGGAGAGGAAAAAGGAGATATTGCTGCCCAAATAACCTTCCTTTCTTGTAGCTGTGACAGGGCACCACAGCTGCTACCACTTCTTCTGTATCACAACCCACCTTCTCCTCCTCACCTGCAGAGGCCTCTGTGGCTCTGCTCTTGTCTACATCTAGTCTCTCATCTCCTCTACTTCCTGAAAGTCCCGCTTTGTTCTCCTTCACCCAATTTGGTTTCCGAGCCCTCTTCCATGATACACAAAGGTATGGCACTGAAACAGTGTTAGTTCATGATAATCCCCTAGGCCTGGGATCAGCCCCTTGCTAACATAGCAGAAAGCTCCATTCATCTCCGTCTTCAATTAACTACTGAACATCCATCTTTTCTGCATTCCCTCACCACATTGTGCACATTTTTCCCCTGCCTGTAATGTCTGTTTCCATCTGTGCTTTCAGACTAAGCCCTTCAGGGTAGGGCTCCACTAACATATACCAAAGCTGCCTCCATCACAGCCTGTAAGAAACTAACCTCTTGGGTAAGGTGTTCACGCTTAAAGGCCACGCCCCATTCCGGGCACACACTTGCCATGTTTTGTAATGTCTGTATCAGTGCTTTTAAGCCTCTACAGCAGGGGTGGCCAGCATGAGCATGAGAAGGAGCCAGAATTAACCAATGTACATTGCCAAAGAGCCACAGTAATATGTCATCAGCTCCCCCGCCCCCGCTTCCAGCGCCTCTTGCTCCCTCCCCGCACCTCCCGATCAGCTGTTTCGCGGCATGCAGGAGGTGGGGGGGGGGAGGGAGGAGCAAGGACACGGCAGGCTCAGGGGAGGGGGCAGGAAGGGGTGGAGTGGGGGGAGGGCCTGTGGCAGAGCCAGGGTTTGAGCCATGAACACCCCCCGGCACATTGGAAAGTTGGCGCCTGTAGCTCCAGCCCTGGAGTCGGTGCCTGTACAAGGAGCCGCATATTAACTTCTGAAGAGCCGCATGTGGCTCCGGAGCCACAGGTTGGCCACCCCTGCTCTAAACCCTTTGAGATGGGGACCCATTCTAAGTTTGGCACCGATATTCTATTGTACAGCTTTGTGTACACATACAGTGCTACGTCGAGTAACTAAACAGACAGGTCTCAGCTTTGTAGCCTTATCTCCAAAGTACCCACCGGCCTGCTGATCTTCAGGGAATGCTGCCACGCCTAGGTTTTCACCCAGGCATTTGAAGAGGGGGAAGCCCTAGGAGTATTGACGTTTAGTTGCTAATTTAGTTGAGACTGTTTTGCTAAGATAACTGCCAAAGGTGCTTGAGTAAATGTAACCAGGTGCCTATTTTGCATCTTTTTCTATAAAACTAAATAGACAACAAACATAGCATCGGACCTATGAAGTCAAAGAGAGAGAGAGACAGACACACACACCTTGGGGGTACGGATCCTTTCTGAGGCCCCGACTCAGCAAAACATTTAAGCTCATGGGCCTAGATCCTCCAAGAAATTTAGACGCCTGCCTACCTCCCACATCCTTAACTTCCACTGAAAACAAGAGGGATTTAAGCATGTGCCTTAGTACTTTGCTGAAGTGAGGCCTAAGGGTCTAACCAAACTGAAATATCAAGGGAGTGGGTTAAAAGTAAACTATAAATTAAGAAACAGCAATTTGATACCTGGTCTTGTTATTGGGTGAGATCAAATCACCCCAGTAAAACTCCTCTCTCTGACTATTTTCACGAGTACAATGCATGCAGCCGAAAGGGGGTTACACAGCACAATCCCATCAACATGAGACAATAATACTTTGCCCTTAGTGCATGAAGTCTCCAACCACAGAGCTCAGCCTCACAATATCCCTATGAGGTAGGGAAGTATCACATGGGAAACTGGAGCACAAAGTGGGTGAAAGTGACTTGTTCATGTTCATGAAAACCAATTTTTTTCCTAAACATGTTTTATCTTTACACGTTCCACCCTGACATCTCTCGTCAAAAGAATTTAAAACACAAATAAATCAAAATTTCCTTTAATATGTGTGTGTGTATATATATATATATATATATATATATATAGAGAGAGAGAGAGAGAGAGAGAGACAGACAGACAGACAGACAGCAATTCATCCTTGATACGAGAACAACAAACAGAAGATCTGTGGCACATTTCTTTGGAGAAATCTTTCACATATTTTTTCCCTTAATGGATAAACTAAGTTTTATCACAGATCTGGTTTGAGTCTCTTGAAAGGACTGAACAAGGCAGCTAAACCTTATTCACAGAAGCCCCAGAATGCAGTTTCATTGCTGGAAGTAGTTAAAATACATCAATTCCCCCTTCTGGTTTTCTTTACACATCTTCCCATAAGAGGCTTCATCTCGCAAGGTGCTGAACACCCTCAACTCCCAATGAAGCCAACAGGCGTTGAAAGAGCTCAGCACCTTTCAGAATTGGGCTCCAAGACCACAGCCGTGCCCCATTACACGTGAAGAACTGCTGATGAGGAGAGATGGTTAAGAACAATTCAACATTGTTACTTTTAAGGAAGACCAGTGTTCCCCATTCATGAACTAGACAATTTACTTTTAAAAACTAAAAACACACACACACAAAAACATTGAGGGTGATACCAACACTTGATTTACCCACTAAAACAATGGGGGCGAGGAAGAAGTCACCCTGCTTGAGCACATCCAAAACACAATCACACAGCAACAATCTGGAAAGAAAAAGACCGTGTACTTGACAACGGAGCAGACGTACAGTAGTTTATCAATATGCCATGATTCACTCTCAGCCTGGACCGTTGGCAACATTAATACTGCCTGTGCTATCGTCCTGTAACAAAAATCACTTAACAAAAGAAAAACACTATTCTTAAGACCTTCACCCCTCTGCCTTCATTCTGAAAACTGTATTTCACTGCTGAGCATCAGAAGTCCCTAACCCTCAGACTCTCAAGGCTTTCTGAAAGAAAACTAGACCGTTCTCTATGTAATTCAAAATAGCTAGCAAAACTACTGAAAACAGCTCAGTTCAGGGAGTCTACCGTGATTCCTATGGCAAGCAAAAGGTTTACAAACTTGATCATCATCTTAGAAATACTTTTTGAATATGACAGACCATGCATGGAATCTAAACATTGACAAGAACCAGACATTCCCCCGGTGGACAGACATGCTCCTTCAATTTACCAAAAAAATAAATTTATAAAGAGACATCAGTTGGGTTGCATTTTCGTTTTTGTTTGCTTATTTAACAAGGTCAAACAACATTGCTGCTTTGTTATGAGATGAAATACTGGCCCCAAAGAAAAAGTCAACCTCTGCTTTACTAAGTGGGAGAGGGGAAAAACCCTGGTACCTTAACAAGACAGATCCATGCAAAACAGGTGGCAATGTGGTGTGGTTAGTATTCATACAGTTCATAGCTTCAGAAAAGCAGATAATATATGAAAACAAATTCAGAAATGCTGTTGCTGGCCCAGGAATACTGTTGATTTATGGTGGTTACTAAAAGTGCAATGGATACAAAGCAAAGGTTGCCAAAAAGATAATGTAGTGTTTGGAGAAAGGTACGGGGCTCAGAGATTGCATTCAAACTTATTGCAGCTGTTTGGCTTCACAGCCAAAAAGTATTATTGGCCTCCAAAAGGGAATGGGACAAGCAGAGTCAAAGAAGAGAAAAATACAAGTCTTAACTATAAGATGAAGCAAACTCAAAATAAATTATACACCATTTCATAATTAGGTTTGGTCAATAAATACATCAAAGAACAAACATTTCTTTAAAATAACCCTCATAATACATTACCAGGGAAACCCACCCTCATGAAGAGTCAGGCCAATTTGATTGGACCCACACTCTCTCTGCAAATAGACTTCCCTGCACTGTACATACTTACAGGCTTTGTCCAGTCTACATATTTCATCGTTTGTTTTCAGCTTAGTATGATAATACTAAAGTGCAGGGGAATTCTGGCACTACCATTTTATCCTCTGCTCTGTTTAGCGTAAGACTTCAAACTGGCGAGGAAAACAGAAATGGAGAACCTGGGAATAAGAAATCTCACCACAAGTTAATGAAATAGCATAGCATCGAATTCTCAGTTGGTGTAAATAGGTGCATTGATTTAATGGAGCTGTGCCTACGTACACCTGCTGAGGATCTGGTCCATTGAGTGGAAGGTTGTTTTTCAGAGACTGGTACCTAGTGCTGGCTTTCATGTTCCCATTTCTGGAGTATAAAAGACTACAGGGAATTATAGTGATGAGCAAAAATTGTCGTGCAAAGAATCAAAATTTCCCCACCTTCATATTCAATATTCTTGGGGAAAAAAATCCTTATAACAAAAATGTACAAGTGATTTCTCTTGCTTTTTACTTAAAGTCTCAAAATGGCTGTTTCCTACCTCATTTGCTATAGGTGATTTCAAAGTTGATCTGTGCCCTTCTTAATCTTCTTATACATTTCCTTTCCTTCACCCCTCCATCCCCACCTTTTTTTGCTTTTCCCCAGTGGAGTCTGACCAATACTTTGTAAAACAATTCTCATTATGAAACAGGGAGTTGGGGTGGGGCTTTTTTTGGACAACCAGGTTATAAATCATCCATTTCATTCAGTTTAAGTGTCTCCAGGAAGGACAGATAAGAACACAGCTATCGCTGAAACAGCACCCTACCACCTCACCAAAACCAAACCAAACCTACACCATACATTTTAGGAGTGCCAAAACCAAAAGCAATTTCTCACAGGGTCTTTTCTCAGACTACAGAAGTCTAAATCAATCTCTGGGCCCAAGTTTAATTCCATACTGCTTGAAACATTAGCTTCAATGAATTCACTCCCAATTACTAACATGAATGAGTGCAGAATCAGGCTCATTGTGCCTGTGTTGCGATGAAAGTAGCGTAAGCTGCTAACCTGGGCATGAGTGTTTCATATTTTAAATTTTAGCTTGATGGTCCTTTTTTGTTTTCCTACTTCAATAAAAGTCTTGTCTTTGGGATTTTAAACGTGCAGTGAAAAAATGCATTTGCTTAAAAAAATCCTTTATATTTTTATATTTGTAACAGCAACAGATCTCATGAATATCAAACAGGGTTCAGCAGCCACTACATATTACAAACTACATAAAAAGGGGTCCACCATTAGGAAATATTCTCTTAGGTGCAATGCATGTTGCAAAAATGACCTGAATTATATCACAATAGTGCCTACAGATATGCAAAAATCATCCTTCAAAGGAACAATTACATTCTCAACACAACACAGAGAGGAAAAGAAAACCCAACACAAACAAGCATAAGGCCACTCAAGAGAAAAACTCCCTCTCTCATTGATTCTGGAGATAACAGAAATTGAAAATGGAGGAAGCACTCAGACTGAGTGATGACAATCACAACTTTGGGCATCAGGAGACCAAATCTGAGGCGGTCAGAACTCTCCTCTCCACAGTGTTTTATAAATATAGTACTACATTACAGTGTGGGTGAGGATTAGAGTGTCGTTTACTCACTGAGTGAGCACTGCTTTCTCCCATATCACACCTTGAAACATGTTCATGGCATGTGCATAGCACACCACAACCACAAATCTGGTCTTCCATTATTGCTCTTAACTGATTTGTTAGACTATTTTAAAAAAGGCTCATACCTTTGCCTCTGAACAGCCATTCACAAACCAGACAGTATTGGCCATTAAAGATCAGATTGCTCAGAGATCTCATGAAATATCCTACATCTATTACATTAGGATGCAGGGCTGATGTCTGCATGTTGTAACGCTCCCGTCTCACAGAACCTTTGGATTTCAACAACCCGTTCTTTATCCAACAGGAAAGGGCAATAAGTGTTAAATACAGGAGAACTTCAAACAGCATCTTCAAGTACAGCAAGTTATGCTTAAATAAAAATAATTTAAAAACAAAACACTGCCATGCAGAGTGAGAAGGGCAGCTAGCGACTGCCTCTACGACAGGCTGAGAACTTGAGGACTCTCACAGCAACTCAATGAACAGGTTACTTCATTTAATATTTATTTTATTTCCCCACATGAACGAATCAATCAGTAGGAAATTCCATCACACACAGGGCAGAAACGGTTATTTACACGATGGAGACACACCCCAAAATAAATTTAAATGTACAGATTTATAACTGGAACCAAGGATGGGGGGAGGGATGGGGACAAGAACAAAACAAACACAAACAAAAAAGGACTTTGCCTTTTTAAACAATATTGCAGTCAAACTCTGACTCCGTTACAGAAGAGCTCCATGTCTCCAGTGTGAATGGGGCTTTCGAACTATTAAATAATGGCATCTTAGATATAGAATATTTGACAATTTAAATACATTAATTACTTCTAAATAAATATTGCATGGGAAGGCTGCTGCCTTGCGACTGCTGCCCCCTTCACGCCTCACAGGACTCGCTCTTATCTCCACCTTTTCTTTTTTGCAATGGCAAATACTATTTCATTTTTTTCTTGCTCCTCCCTAAGGGCCTGGCCCAGGGCCCACTGAAGTCAATGTCTATCTTTCCCTCTACTTAAATGGGCCTCGAACCTGGCTCTAGGCTGAAGATGGGTAGCATTTCTTCCTAACAAATAATATTTATGGAGTCCCTACAAAGGGAAATAATAGAATATAGCTTTCTGATTTGTAGTTTGCTCCCTACTGACTACTCTCCACTTATGGAGCCTGTATTGACTATGGGCGTGATCTTGCTCCCACTGAAGTAAATGGGAGGTTTGCTGCCAGATTCACTGGGAGCAGGGCTGGGCCCTACATAGCACATTTTACAAGAGGGTTTGGATTTGACATTATTTTTGAATTGTTCATAAATAATCCTGTAAGGCAGCGGCTGGCAGCAGCACCTCTGCATTAAGCGGATCTCCTCTTGACAAGGCCTTTGCCCTTCCACTCCCTTTAGCTAGCTTTCTTGTAGGAATAGCACTATCCAATTAATAAAGTGTTCACAGGTGGGCTTAGGCAGGTCCCTTGGAATCTGGGGTCGATGATCAGAGGGCATTCAGGTGGAGCAGTAAGTCCGAAGCAAAGTAACAGGCCTCAGCACAATGCACAACCGAAGTCCTGCTTCCAGTTGGGCTGGGCCATCTTGTTTAGGAGGGAGAGTCTGTCTGTGTTGGGATGGAAGTGGCTAGATGAAAGGAAGTGGCTGTCTGAAGGGTGGAGAGGGGGCTGCAGGAGGGATGTATGTATGGAAGTCACACTGAATCTGGGTCCTCATTTATCCTTAAATCTATCCCTAAGAGTCTCCTCTGGCTCCTGCAAAGTCCCATACTGATTCCTAAGGCAGGTGGTGGTAATAACCCTTTATTTCCCCTCCTCCTCACCTGTGACATTAAGGCAAGCTGTACTGCACGACAAAAATAAGAAGAGGATTTCAATCAGTCTGGAACTCCAGCTTGTTAGTTATACTTGTATCAGAACGCAGGCTCCGAAGTGTGCAGAAGGGCCTTACTTTTCTATGCCCTTCCCATGCTTCCTGAGAACAAAATTAATGTTAATAAACACCGTGGACTGTGTGTGTTTATTTGAATCAGTTATTCCTTCCAAAAGGAATATGCATGTGTATATATATTATTATATATAAACTGGGAGAGAAATACGGAACTTGCTTCCAATGGTTAGGATGGCTTATCCCTGAAATGGACTACGGCTTTAACAAAGTGGTAAGACATGAGGAGGTTTCTGAAGGTTCCGTGCAGCCAGAGGAGAAGAGAGAATGGAATGTTCTTGTGCTTATTTCTCGGTTAATGCAAGAGGTGGGGACTCGTTTTCTCATAAGGCTCTCCAAAGAGGCATGCTTCCCTTCCGCTATCTACACGGGAGCTTTCTTGGGCCTCATGTTGCAAGGGACTGTCCCAGTCTTATATGGGTCAGGGACACGGCTTTAAAAAGGAACAGCTTTTGGAAATTCAGACCTCTTGCTTATATTTTATTGAACCCTAAAACCCTCAACAGGCACCTCGGAAAAGGAGTATTGCTTCATTACAGCACATGTATAGATCTGTTTCTATATGGATACACGGTATGTGCAAATGCTTCCTTTTACAATGGGGAAAAGGGGCCAATTCATTGCAAAGGTTTTCCTTTCTGTAAAATCGATATGCACAAATCATTTGGGCATCAGCATTCCCAGCAGTCTAGCATAAGTTGAGTGCTGGTCGAGAGGACTGGAGAGCTAAGGCACACTATTAGATATGAGGATGGCAGAAAGCTTTACACAATAGGAATTCTTTGCCATCTAACTGGATATAAAAATATTGTGAATGTATTCTTCAGTGTTACTGTCATCTGCATAATCATATCTTTAAAAACACAACTTATGGTAAAGAAGAGCTGCTTGCAAATCTAACAAGAATAGCTGAATATTCTCATTTGTGTTCCTCTGAAGATAGATTTTGAGTTGCTGGGCAAAACCTATAGCTTTGCCATGAAATGGGAGTACCTCCCATATGAGGGCTACAAGACTTCAGTGCCAAGCCTGCTCTCAGATATCCACTGAAAATAATCAATGTGATTGTGTGTGAATATCCAAGGGCAAAATCTGACCCTTTATTTCCAGGTATAGTGAAAGCAGATACCACCTTATGCAGAAGCAATTCCTCCTGATTTAAAGATCTGCAACTCAGCACAATCACAATGAACCATTCTGACTGTCCCTTACCTTCCCCTCCCCTTCATACCCAATCAGCAACAATCTGAGAGGATGCACAGTGACAACTCCCTGCCTTCCTTTCAGAGGAAAACAGCACAATCCTTACGTGCTCCTTAACTTCCCCACTCCAACTGTGTTTGACGTACGAGGCCCAAACTAAGCAATACCACAACTGAAACAGTTTGAGAGTTAATGGTTTGCAGTGTGTGTGTGTGTGTGTGTGTGTGTGTGTGTGTGTGTGTGTAGAAAGGAGAAAAAAAATCAAAGCAATGGTGATCTACTAAGTGAACTTGCAGTGCTGAAGGCAGTGGTTGCAATCAGTTCCAAGAGTATCAGTACAACAGTTGATTTATAAATGCAGTAGGGTATGGTTAGGAAGTGGGCAAGGCAGATTGCTTTGCTGTTTCTAGTTTAACATAATGCTGTTTGGTTCCGTTCAGGTCTTGTCCTCCCCCTGACCTCCCAACTCCGAGGAAGAACAACATACATCATGGATTGCAGCTGTGGTTTGCAAAAACACTTCTCCGAACTTTCTGATGGACATGTGACTGCTGTGGCTTTTGAGATGTTGCATAATAACTTTTGGAGGTGGACTTCCTTCTTGTCGGCACTTCTTCGCATGTGATTTTTGTCTTGCTGGTTATTCATTTATAGAAATGTTTACAGACCACCAACACACTGAACCTTTCAGACAGTACATTGCACTTTGTCCTTTTAAAGACAGGCATCATCAACTCTGAGGCCTCCCTTCATCTCTTCAAGGCGGCCAAGTGCCACCCTAGAAACACAGTTCAAACGTTCTCCAGTGTAGTTAGATCCCTTCCATCTTGCTTTATTTTCCCTTCCAGGCGCTTTGTATCCAACGATTCAGCCAGACAGACTGACTGTTTCTGAGGCTTCCAAAGTGCAAAAGAGTTCAAGGTATTAACCACCTTGAGCACCAGTTAAGGCGTATTTGTTTCCAGTCTCAGCCACTGTAAACCCTGCCTAGTGTAGTGTACCAGTTCAGTCATACTACTGTTCAGTGCCAGAGCGCACACCGCTGTACTGAGTTCGGCAAAGAATTCTAGAAAGATGGGAGGGAAAAAGAAAAAAGTGGTTAGTCAGTTTTTACACAGGAGACACATCTGAAGAGAAAAGAGATGCGACAAGAGAAATAACAGAAAATATTTTATCATAAGAAAGTAACATGATTAAACACGCCATTAACGCACAAGAAGTTTCATTAATACATATTAGTGGTGTGTTAAGATGCTTAACACAGGCATAGAACACACCCAATTTACATGCACACACCACACACACACAATATACATTACATAAAGCAAAGCAAGCTATGCTAAAAGAAAATTAAGGTTGCAAAATCATGCACTTAACAAGGTAGGAAATGCCAATTTTCAGTTGCTTGTGCAACTTAAATCGGCTCCCTTGTACCTATGCATTATGATACTGTCTTTAAGTTACATGATCACATGCTATATTTTGCATAGGACTCCTGCCTTATTCAGTGAATGGGAAGTTATTCAGTATTTCTTTGTACCCTCTCTGTTAAATTTGTGGCCTCAGGCCTCATTTACCAGATACTATCCAAACTCTGCACTGAATAAAAAAATAATTTCTTCATAGCATTTCTATGGTGTTTTTGGCTTACTATTGGAGTGCTTTATAAATATAATCAATGTATCTTTCCACACCCTCTGAAGTGAGGTGGTATTATCCCCATTTTACACATGGAGAACAGAGGCACAGAGACTAAGGCCAAAATTGCAAAAAGTGTCCTCTAATTTTGGGTCCAACTTGATATGCCATGGGCTCGGGTTTTCAGAGCACTTAGCATTTTTATACACCTTAAGTTCAAAGCACCGCTCCAACTGATTTCAACTGCAACGATGAGTGCTCGGCACTTCTGAAAATCTGGTCCCAAGTCTCTCATGCTGGACATCCAGAAAATGAGGAACACACGAGTGACCACCTATGAAAAGTTTGGTTTAAGTGATTTGACCAGCATCACCTAGGAACTCTGTGGCAGAGGCAAGGATAGAATCCAATTCTCCAGGGCAGCATTCAAGTGCCTTAACCATTAAACCATCCTTTTGTCCTCGTGCCTCATCTTCTGCCTTCTTCACTTCCCCCGCAACTTCTGTACCATACAGATAAAAAGCTTCATTCACTGCACAACCCTGATTCATTCCCTGAGTACTGTCCATTCTGTGCACTAAATGAGGCCAGGGTCCCATGGAAAAATAGTATGGTATTACGTAATTAAAGGCTATCGCAATGTATATGCACAAGGGACCTAAATTATGGTTGCAATTAAAAAAAAAATTGTTTTAATAAAAAAAACAAATTCCATCATGTGGAACCATGCTGACCCCCAATAAACATCATCATCAGGGTTCAGACCTTTACATGCATAGCACAGACCTCTACTATTTGAGTTAACAGAGTAACTGGTAGCAATAGCAGGCTGTTACCCCTTATGTGGGTCAATCACTAAATGGGGGTATGAGACACACTTTGCCAGTGGGTTTCACACCTATTTGCTGATACACAGGAATGTAGACTCATGACTTCTGAGCTCAATTCTAGGTTCTGCATGGGAGTGTCTCTAGTGGTTACTAACCCTTAAGCCTGTGCCCCTAGCTTGTCTCTGTCCCCCTCCGCTCCTACCCACTCTCTGGCTCCTGAAATGCCCTCACTTCCTATTCTCTCTTTTTCCTGTGCCCATCCCCCCATTCCTCACCTCTCTGCATTCAAATCAGGCTCTCTCCTCCATCTCCGCACTGCCCAGGCACCAGCAAGGGGAGCATTGATAACACAGGGGACACAGTTCCTGTGGCCCCTGACAGACAGAAGGAACAACTGCAGGGCAAGTCCTGATCGGCCCTTACAGTTCTGGGCTGAGCGGGCTCAGTCACTCTGTGGGGATGGCACATGCACAGTCCGGTCAGCAGGTAGGAGCTGTGAGGGGTTGGAGCACGCTGAGTGCACATGGAATCTTCGGAGAAATTTCGCTGCCGAACTCTGACAAGTCTCTGCTGAGCATGTGCAAACGGATTTTTTCCCCCAAGAGGTTTGTAAATCAGCCAAATTCAGGTGAATTTTCATAGTGACACACACCCCTGACATCAGGGCGACCCCCTGGCCAAATTCCAAGCCTTTGCTCCAAAGCATGAAGGTGCCAAATCTTCTCAACAAAATGGTGGTAAGAATTATTTTTAACATGAAAAAAACAACAACCCACTTCCCTCCCCTTCCCTCAATTCTGAGAAATGGCTGAACCACTGTATCTGAAACTTCATGAAAAAAATTAGCCTGAGGCAGACACCCGGCATGGAAAATTTCAGACTGAACAGTTCAAGTTTGGCAAAGTTATAAGCAACCGAACACAGGGTTTTATATTGGGAAGTGATAGGCAACCTTCAGTAGAGGCAATGCTATTGGCCTATAGGCATCTTTAAACCCTCAAACTAATCAAGCTTTTCCTCCTACATACAGGGAAGGAAGGAAAAGATTGTAATTTCTATATTTAAACTCTTGAGAGGTGCTTAAATACTCAGGTGATGTACTTATGTACTTGTATAGACGTATCATGGTGTATTCTGAGTACCTTCAGAAACCTGATGCACATCTTAATGAATTACCAAAGCACAGCCTGCTCTGTGTTGATGGAATTAGAATATCTATCTTTTTTTTTTTTTTAATTTAAAACCACCTAACATTTTTAATGCAGGCTTTCCTTCCCCTTTAAAAATAGTTAGTAGCAGGAGAATACGGTAAAAGAAAGAAATAGGATTCAAGATTCCTTTTTCACTAATATTTCAAATACCCTTGTCTGTAACTTGACTTTTCTTTAAAAGTTTCCTGGAGCTCTTTGACCCCTCTCTTACTATACCCCTTTGACTCCTCTCACCATTTCATGAGCCTCGCTGTCCTGTCAGTTGTGTTTTGAAGCCCTTCAGCCTCTTCTGTCACTTTTTACTTCAGAACTTTAAAAACTGTCACTTTTTACTTCAGAAGCTAAATTCTGAAGTTTACAATATTTACTTTAACACGTACAGAACTTTTAAAAAGTAGCGGACAAAGGATTTTCACACCCATGTGTCTGTTATTCCTATTCCCCTGTTCCCCGCATCTAATTTACAAAATGGGTGCATGGATTGTCATGAGGTGGCAGATGGGTTTTATGGGAAGTTTAAGCAAAGATTGGACAGTTCCAAAGAAGTCCAGTTGGACAGTCAGAACATGACTATGAATCTGTGACCAAAGCAAGTTATGAATTAAAATAACCTGAAACTAACAAACATAAGTTCATGGATAAGAAAACACACAGAAGGGCATATCTTCTGCCGTGCCCGAAAGGAGGAGGGGAGGCCAGAAGAGCCAGTTACAGCACCCTGATCCGGGGGATGGTTCTAAGCTGCCCCAGGCATACCTTGGCTGTTCTAAATGACACTGATGGCACATGGCCCGTTATGCGACCCACCTACTAATTGGGGACCATCAGAGCACACTGAAGAGGGCACAGGAGCCAATTATGCCTGTTCTACATCCACTGGGGATTTCCCAGTACTAGGGGGAAACAGTACTGCCTGTGCTTTCTGTTCCTTTCATGCCACCGCAGTGGTGTAAAAGGAGGGGAGCTGGGGCCAACATGTGGTCCATTCATTTTATTTTCTCCCCATTCTGCACTCCCATTCCCCCACGTTTAATATCTGAGAAGCCTCCTCCTTTGGCATCTATTTTTTACACGGCAGATCTTAATGGCTCAGTTCTGACACACTCTATGGCACCATTATATCCTAAACAGACAACATGAATATTTATTGTCTTCCTTTACAGACATCAATTCCCTGGGAAATATTTACTCCATAGAATTATTGGTAATCTTTATTCCCCTTATGTTAGGAGACCATCATGAAGTGAGTTTTCAGTTTGACCTTACTCTATCCATGGCTCTTCTCTCATGATTATCTACCTTGGGTTATACACAGTGCCTACCTCATGTCCTGGCTTATCACCAATAGAAATACACTGATTTTTACAGCGTAGGTCTTGTGAAGATGTAGTCCATTAGATAGAAAAATTCTAATGCCGTGAAGCTTTTTCTAACACTCCATGCTGCCTGACTGAGCATTTTAACTTATATGCTAAGTCCTCCTAGTATTCTAACAAGACACATGGAACTTTTTACTTTTATTCCTTCTTCAAGTTTGCCTTTTGAACACATCCCTTTGTCTTCAGCAGCTTGCGTTTCTGTGAAAAAATTACCTCACAAGCCCCATGTTAATGACTGACCATAATCTGAGCTTTTCTTCCTTTCTCGCTATCTGTGCTGAGAGACGGCAATGTCACAGATTTAACCATGATAATGTCTGAGTAAAGAGTGTGACAGAGATTGGGGAATCCTCTTTGCAAGTGCTTGGCATGCAAACAGGAGTGATGTCAGTAGGGGCCAATGCTCAAGCCCCCTTCATGCAGGTTCTTCTACGAGGAGAGGTCAGAGCCACTGTTTTTAATGTAAAAACTAAATAAATAAAGCAGAAGTGGCTCTTCATGGACCACAAATCCATAAGGTGAAAAAGTGAATGACTCTGAAAAGGTTTTGCAGGTCACTTTTAAACAGTGAGCTTGATTTTTACCACTTTAAATTCCTTTTTCACTTTATTTTAAACTAATCAATCTTTCTAAGACAACCTTTTAATTAGAACAAACATCACATAGCAGAAGCAAACAGATTATACCAATAACCTGCTCATGTACCATAAAGATCTTGGTTTATTTTAATACGGATTATGTTTGGATTAAAAAGTGCCTCTTTAAGGCAGAGTTTGCTGAGGTGTTAGGAATTAAAAAAAAGGGTCTGCAAATAAGCCCAATATTAGGAGAAGCCTAGGGCTATAAACCTTACCCTTATTCTTCCTGGCCAGTGCATCGGCCTGCTCCCAAATATCATAGGCATAGAGGATATAGGAAGTGATGTTGACGTAGGAAAAGGTTATGCTTGGGATATTATGTAGGGTGTTGATTGAAGAACCAATGCCTCCACTGCCACAGTTGCTAGCGTTTGATCCTGGCTGGGAACTCACAGAGCTGGCAGGAGAGGGCATCGGGGAAAGAGGAGAAGGTGTGCCTGTGCTTCTGAGGAAGAAGATGACATCATGAAGCCGTAAGGTAACAGGTTAATGACTTGCCACAAAACACCCAGACTTCTGTTTTTATGAGCCACCCATCATCAGACAGAGTTCTGGTGTCATATACACATACTCAGCAAGAGCACTGTGATGTACAAGGCTGAGGACTAAGGTGCGTTCACCACCAAGGCAGGCAAGATAGATAGCACCAACTGCATTACTGTACTTAAAAAGTGAGGCCAAGATTTTCAAAAGTGACTTGGGATTTTGGGGGCTCAATTTAAGACACCTGATTTTCAGAACATGCTGAGCACCCACTCAAAGTCCCAAGTTGGGTACTTAATCTGTATTCACTTCTGAAAATCTTGGCCTGGTTATTTAAGTGTTTTAGCTAATGAATCCCATTCCATGAAGTCATGATCTCCGCATTAAAGAGTTTAGGTTTTTTGATGGATATTCAAAATTAGTGTCTCAATCCAAATCACTTTGCAGATATGCATTTGTGCTTATGGAAGCTTGAGAAAGAACAGATCTATTTGGTCAGCTAGTCCATCCTCCAGAGACTGTGCAAGGTATACTCTCCACTGCTTCACCTAGTCCAGTTTAAATTATCCAAATGATGGAGCTTCCACCACTTTCCTTGGGAGACTTTCAGTTTAATTAACCTCACTGTGATAGGCCATGGTAGGAGTGATGGTGCTTTCAGAACCAATAGTATAATACATAAGCATTCTTTCAAAATATTTTCAAAGAGGTATGCATGGAATTGCATGCCTAGCTTGCACTTAAGACACTCAATTGCCACAACTGAGTATGCACAAATGCCTGATTTGTTTACAAGTTGCCAATAGGATGCACACTTGGCCATGTGCGGGCACATATCCCTTATTTGCACATGCAATTGCTTTAACTGCATGCCAGCCTGTTGAAAATCAGGTCCAGCATCAATTTGTAGAAGACAGCTTTTGTGTTTCTTTCGCTGCCACATCCACAGTAACTCAGATGCAGACACACAAAGGTAGCAAAAAGCATCAATAATCAGCAAGAAATTTTTAAAAAAGTTTCTGTCAGGGGAATCAACTCACAAGAAAGTGTCAAAACACCAGCTAAAAGCGAATCTAAAATTCAACATGTACTACTGCGAGTAGTACAGCATCTGTATGCGCGGACAGGAGGGATGACAGGAGAGGTGGATACATTTACAAATCCCAAGAGGAGGAAAATCCAACATCTGTCCTCTATATCTATTAACCCAGGACAAGGATTAAAACAATGGGACCTCTACAAACAACAGTTTCTAATACATTCTCTCTTTCCCTTATTTTTTGATAGGACAATAATGTGTATGACACAGAGTGGGTTTATATAGTCTGTAAAATAAAATAAATAAATAAACAAACAAACAAACCTCTCTCTGTCAATTGAAGTGAGGGAAAGAAATAAGCAGATAAATATTTTAAGAATGTTATTCCAGCCCATAAAACAGGAAGTGATTCAATGCACTCAACCAGGGGGAGGGATAGCTCAGTGGTTTGAGCATTGGCCTGCTAAACCCAGGGTTGTGAGTTCAATCCATTTAGGGATCTGGGGCAAAAATCTGTCTGGGGATTGGTCCTGCTTTGAGCAGGGGGTTGGACTAGATGACCTCCTGAGGTCCCTTCCAACCCTGATATTCTATGATTCTATGAACCCCCTTGCAAAAAAGTCTGCAACTCAAATGTGTAGGCAAACTGCTTCTGTTAACACACTACGAGAAAGATTTTAATATGTATTTTAAATAATACCTTGCAACACACGGAGAAGGTGCTTGCGTGACTCTGGAAGAATTCTGTAGCAAAAAGGAAAGTCTAGTTAGATGTGGGTTTCATATTGACCTATATTGAACACTTGCAGCTTCTTCCATCTTTCTAATTTGAAACCTATTACATAATGCAATCAAACCCTACCTTGAAGTGTTCATTGAGGGTTCGGGAATACTTTACTGCAGTGTCTTTTTTGTAACGAAACATTGCCATGTGCAGAATGGACTGGCAGCGCATGCTGTGAACAAAAACCAGGAATCAGTGTCAGAACATTCAACGCCACACCAGCAGCAATTCTTTTTGCAGAGCCTGAGGACATATACATCCATTTTACTGCAAATTGAAGAAAGTTTGTGCTTCCTTCCCCATATACCCCAGACAGTCACTGAGAGAAGATCATGTCAGAGAAAAACAGGAACAGTCAGGGAAGTAGATGCACAACTCCTAACAGGTGTTATGGGCCTAATATACCCTGTGCCCAGAGCTGACTTGGGTATGTTCAACCGTGGCTTCAATTACACAGCTCAGAAACCTTGTCAGCCAAATCAGCGTAAGCCTTTACGGACTCTTAAATTACCAGCATATCAAGTGAGATTCAGAACCTTAACCTTACACACATGGTTCCCTACTGATATGCCAGTTCATTTTAAAAGGAGATATTTAAGAGTTCACTCTACTACAAATTTTCTGCATAAACGTAACAATATCAGTTTAGCCCAGGGGTCAGCAACCTTTCAGAAGTGGGGTGCCGAGTCTTCATTTATTCACTCTAATTTAAGGTTTTGCGTGCCACTAATACATTTTAACCTTTTTAGAAGGTCTCTTTCAATAAGTCTATAATATATAACTAAACTATTGTTGTATGTAAAGTAAATAAGGTTTCAAAATGTTTAAGAAGCTTCATTTAAAATTAAGTTAAAATGAAGAGCCCCCCGGATCGGTGGCCAGGACCCGGGCAGTGTGAGTGCCACTAAAAATCAACTCGCGTGCCATAGGTTGCCTACCCCTGGTTTAGCCCAACCCTCGACCCCTCAGAATGAAAGGTCTTTCAATCTACCAGGTTCGAAACGAGAATATGAAATGTCGCAACTGGGTGTGTGTGTGGGGGGGGGCTGGGGGGGGGGGAGGGTTTGAGGGAGATAGCCACATACCACAAAACAGCAAAGATTTTTTCATGTGCAGATGTCGAGGTATCTGAAAAGGATTTTAATGTCATTATAAATCTGTAAGAAAAAACAAAACAAAAAAATTAATGACATTCGTCAACAGGGCTGGATTTCCCAATGACATAAATACAGCACACCATTTATGGAAAGCCAGCACGATCCACTGGCTCAAATAGGGAATCAGGAGACCTGAGTTCTATTTCCAACTCTGCCTATAACTCACTGTGCAATCCTGAACAAGCCACTTTACTATCTCTCTGTGCCTCAGTTTCCCTACGTGTAAAACAGGGATGCTAATACTTACTCACTTGTGTAAAGCACTAATTAAGGGACTGACCCTGTAGTTGTGCCACAGTTAGAAATCCCCTTAATTTTAGCTGGTGTTCTGCACATGGATTGGGTTCTAGCATAGTTGTCCAACTTACTGAGCTTGGCATCCTGAGTCTGATATACAGGAACGCCAAAGTGGGAATGGTAAGTGCACAAGGGCAGTTTGGGGAGCAGGACAGAAGGATATAGTCTGTTGACATTTTTCCATCTGAACATTTCTGACAAAAAATGGCTTTTTGATCAAAACATTTTAATGAGAAATTTTCAGATGGTCAAAAATTTCCATATTTTCAAGGAAAAAACACTGAAAGCTTTTCAGCAATATATTTTGGGTTTGGTTTTTTGGGGTCAAAAACCACAAATATTTTAAGAAGAAAATTTGAAAAAAAAAATTGAATAAAAAAATTCCCATGAAAAATTGGCCTCTTTCAACCAGTTCTAGAGAAGGAAGCTAGATCATGTCTGGGAAACATTCACCAAACACTGACTGCGTACGGATTACGTGATAGCCGATATATTTCTGTATGATTCATGCTTCCTTCAGCTTGGGAGGTAATTTGCATGCTTCGTAAGCAGAATTTACTGTAATTGGAACATCCTCTCTTGCAAAACAGCAGCAAACAAAAAAGGGAACTTGGCTAAAAGAGCCTCCTATAAATGAATTGGCATGAAAGTGTAGGCCCAAGAACTGATCCCTGCAGGACCCCACTAGAAACATACCCATTTGATGAGGAATCCCCATTGACAATTATATTTTGAGACCTATCAGTTATCAGCCTTTTTAATCCATCTAATGGGAGTCATGTTAATTTTACATCTCTCTAGTTTCTTAATCAAAATGTCATGGAGCACCTAGTCAAACGCCTTACAGAAGTTTACGTACATTACATCAACACTATTACCTTTATCAACCAAACCCGTAATCTCATCCAAAAAAGATATCAAGTTAGTTTGACAGAATCTATTTTCGTAAACCCATGTTCATTAGCATTAATTATATTACCCTCCTTTAATTCTTTATTAATTGAGTCCAGTAGCAACTGCTCCACTATCTTGCCCAGGATCAGAGATCAAAACTGAAATATGAGTGAAATTCAGAGGTACACCTCTACCCTGATATAACGTGACCCGATATAACACGAATTCAGATATAATGCGGTAAAGCAGTGCTCCGGGGGGGAGTGGGGTGGGGAGGGGGGCGGGGCTGCGCACTCCAGTGGATCAAAGCAATTTCGATATAACGCGGTTTCACCTATAACGCAGTAAGATTTTTTTGGCTCCCGAGGACAGCGTTATATCGAGGTAGAGGTGTATACTTAGATTGTAAGCTCTCTGGACAGTCTTTTTATTCGGTGTTCATGCAGTGCCTAGCACAACGGGGTCCTCGACCGTGATGGGGGCTCCTACTACTAATGTAATACAAATAATAAATGGGAAAAACTGCTGTGTCACTGAAATGGCTTTACACTTACTTAAGGAGATCTATGGTGTCTGTGAATATGGTGTATGCTGATTTTGGTGTCAGTGCATCAGATTCCATAGCAATTCCATACTCGATGAAGGAAAGGGCAGCCTCCAAGTACTGAAATGCCTTTGCAACCTTGTCTGTCTGTTGGGAAGAAGGTGCTCATGGTTAGCCAACGAGAAAAATTACAGTTCTTCATTCATTCTTTGCCATATCTGTGCCTTCTCTTTGCTTAGATATGCACAGTTTGGACAGAGAGAGAGAGAGAGAGAGAGAGAGAGAGAAGTCTGGCCTCAGAACATTACCCAAAGAGTTCCAACTCTGATTCCAGAAAAAGTGTCTGTGACATCTCAGAGGTGAGCTGCACCTGTGTTCTCTCCCCCAAGTCTCTCCCGTGGGCTCTCTTTCCAACTGACAGCCTCAACCTGCATTCTTCAGAGTGGAACCATGCAGTTCACCCCACTTAAGACTGGATCACCAGCTACAACAGCCCCTAGTCACACCATCCTGCCAGGGTTACAAGGAAAGCAGTGTCTTATACCCCCTTACATTCTCTCTGGTGACTGATGGCACCACTACCTTCACCTCTCCCTGCAAGATACACTTCTCCATATGCCTGTGACCAGCATCTGTTTAAAGTGACTCAGAACAGCTCCTTCCAAACAGGCGTATTATCCATGTGCCCAAAGGTAC
This sequence comes from Platysternon megacephalum, assembly GCA_003942145.1. Lineage (NCBI taxonomy): Eukaryota > Metazoa > Chordata > Testudines > Platysternidae > Platysternon > Platysternon megacephalum. Next base: position 788,346 of record QXTE01000180.1, read on the forward strand.
AACAGCGCGCAGGGAGAAAGGGTTAAACCCACAAAAGGGCCCACATGTCTAGGACTTGCCTGTAACTCACCACCTCTCTCAAAGCTCAGGCGAGCCAGCTGTCTCAGGCACATCCTGCAGAGCCTCTGCCTTAGTTCCACAGCCATTGTGCATCTACTGCCTATCTCAGTCTCTCTCCCTAAGAAGCTGTGGCCTGCTCCCCCATTCTTCCTCTATGGGCCAGGCGTTTTAAAGGCTTCGTGTTCTTTTGATATTAGTCTCTGGCCTTGGAAAAATAGGTACGTCACCCTTCTGATGATAGGCAGGTAGGTATTTTCCAATGTTTGGTTCACCCATTGTTCTTTTAAGGACTCTTTGTATTCTCCCTCAAGATACCTTATCTCTGTCATTGTTTCATTTCCTACTTGTCCCCCCCGCCCTCCCCAGCCTCCTTTGACTTAACTTTGTGCAGTCAGCCAGAACAATATCCAGCAGCTAAACTGAAACACGTATAATATTCATACAAAATAATACAGCTATCACACTCCTTCTCCCATGTCTTTTTAGCAAGACCACCCTGGGAAAAGAGAAGAACAATTCTAAATGAGGGAGAGCCCAGAATATGCAACACCACTAGAATTTGGTATGCCTATTTAAAGAGAACATGTGTCAAACATATATTCATATTTTAAGCAATAAATATGTACTTTGCTTGCTATTAACACTATTATATAATCTTTTGGAACAACATAGCCCCATTTTATTCTCAAATTATGTATTTGGAAAAATACCTACACAATAGGTTTTTCATATGGTTTGAAATGTATCCTGCTATTGGAAGAAAATGCTGCCTTTATCTTTACTTGCAAGCACTTACGTTATGGAGTTTTGCAGTAAAGTAGTTTGGTGGATTTTCTTAATCTGCAAAGAGGTTTAATCCTTTATCATCCAAGAAGCCTGAATGCTAAGAGCCAAATGTTTAAAACCAGATACCCAATTTCACATAAATTAATGTACCTGTAATTTGCACATGAGTTGTCATACCTGTCCTCTGTTGTGAAGGCACTTTTTGCAGCTATGTACACTTGTGATCAACTTGGTTTGAGATAACTAACATCCCTGAAAGGTATTTTATCCGAAATTACTGACATGCACTCTCAACTTTAACTTCATTTTAACAGATTATTTTCCCCCTAGGAATTGCCCTGGTTTCTTTTTCAATTAAAAAATTGAATTACAATTACAATTTCTGTAAACAAGAAAGCCAAAGAAAATGCTATTTTATGCAGTATTTTCTTTAATGTTATGGGCATAATCACTGGAGAAATCTGACTGCTTTTTGCTACTCTGGAGCAGCACAAAGCAACTGGAGCATACTGGACAACTGAAATAGGTATACAGCTGCTTTGCATCACTAACCCAGTTTCCTCCTACCTCCTCTCATCCTGTGTCAGTTCCTATACTAATTGGTCACTTGGGGGCATCTCACTCAGGTCTCGGACCTCACACCACCATCTCTCTGAAGGCAGAATCATGAGATTCTCCCACTCTATGGCCTGGTCCACACTAGGGGCGGGGATCGAAATAAGATACGCGACTTCAGCTACAGGAATAGCGTAGCTGAAGTCGAAGTATCTTATTTCGAATTACCCGGCACTTACCTCGCGTCCTCGCAGCGCGGGATCGACGGCCGCGGCTCCCCCGTCGACTCCGCTACCTCCGCTCTCCCTGCTGGAGTTCCGGAGTCGATGGGAGCGCGTTCGGGGATCGATGTATCGCGTCCAGACAAGATGCGATAGATCGATCCCCGATAATTCGATTGCTACCCGCCAATCCGGGCGGGTAGTCTGGACGTAGCCTAAGGTGCAGTTCTCTATGATCTACCTCAGCAAGTCTCACTTCTGCCTAGACCCTGTGATTCTGTTCCCTTCAGAAACAACGGCAGTGGTAACCAGAGACTAGACAGCCTTCGCAATGCAAAGTATTATTTATTAGAAAAAAAGTATTTCAGAAGGAAAAAACCACCTTAAATAACAAATCAGTCTGTACACATACCAGCTTTTCCCTAAGTCTTACCATCCCCTGGACTGGGAAGGCCCAACTCCTTCAGACAAACCCCTCTGCAGAATCTCTGTGTGTCAGCCTGTCTCCCTCAACAGCTTCTGACAATTGACCTTCCTTCTCCTGAGAAGGGCTTTTCAACTGCTTAGAATTTTGATCTCCAGGCTCCCAGGTCTGGCAAAACAAGGCTTGCAACTTGTTGAAGACAGGGTACAGGATCCCTGAAGCTAACAGCATGCCCCATTCTCTCAAGGGTGTGCCTGGGTGTTCGTAACTGAGAAGCCATTGTGTTGTCTTCCAGCATAGATCCCACTGGATTTGAGCATTATAGGCATATAATAAACATTTCACTACCCCAATATAAGTTATACAGTCTCTCTCAGTAACTAGGTTACATATCAATATTCTTAAATGATTACATAGACCCATGTCTGTCAGATCTCCAACTCCCCTCTCCTTCTTGCTACGCTAGTGCTACCAACTCTTGCTGTTCCATCGTGAGATTCAAGATAATTGGAATGGTCTTAATACCCCAAGCTGGTGGAATCAAGAGACTGAGAATCTCAGCTTTCAGTTTTTTAAAAGTAAATGTCTAGGCCTCATGATTGCAGAGAAAAGCTTGAAAACGTGTAGTGAACACACCCTAAATGCTTGGAAACTAGGAGGAAATAAAGAGAAACCAAAAATATGACATTTTACAAAATAAATTTAAGTCAATCATTATTTTTAAGTGCCAGCCTCATGATTTTTGAGCACTTGATGTTGGCAGTAATGTACCTTACACCACAAGCAGTGCTTTCAACACACACACAAAATGTGTGTCTGTGTCAAATATTTATTTCACCCTCTGTTACAGTGTGCAAGTATTTTCATGCATTTTACAGTACATCTTCAGCAGTGCATGGCACTTGCTAGAACGTTCAGCGACTTTCCACAATATGAAGGGAAACGTGACATTATAATGGACAGAAGGGTTGAACTGCATATAATATATAATTTTACCATACAACAGCAATTTTTAAGAGGACAGAGTAAAACCGAAAAGGCAACAGGAAGTGTCAGACTGCATGCGTAACCAACGAATACCTGGATAATTAACCCAATATGATATCTGTTTTCTTCTTAATCCACTATGTTTTTCAAGTTCATTTCTTATTCCCCCATCTTCCCTCCACCCCACTATTTAATTTTTAGGTGCAAAAGTTCTGTGGCTTGAATAAAATAATTAAAAGGCATAATTAATATACACACAAATTGAAATTGGTGCTGAGAAAGTAAGGGACTAAGGGTCTGATCTTGCACCATTGAATTCAATGGGACTTTTGCCATAATTGTCAACAGGAGTAAATACCCAGGCCTTAAAAGCATTAGCTAGAGCCAGGGATAGGGCAAAAACCATCTGGGGATTTGGATGGTCAGTTTCCATTTAATTGAAATGGTGCCAAATCCTCTAGGGAGCTTTATAAAATCTCAGCATTATTTTTTAAGTAGAAAGAAATTAGAATTAGGATAGAACCTAGGCCATTTTCACTTGTGGTCTATGTAGCGTTTTTTTTATAAAGGATCTCCAGCGATGAAAGAAACTAGCTAGAGCCCACCAGTCTGTCTATTTTAGCAAAAGCGTCTAAAAGTTACAAACAAATAAATCCCTGAATTTTGATTTTACAGATACATTACAGAGGACAAATGCTCCTGTTACTTGATTATACCATAACAATGAACAAAAAGTATGTTTAATTATGCATGTTATTAAGCAAACCACACCTGTGAGAAATCCAGGTAATCACAGTTACAGAGCTCATTTTCAATCTTGTTTACGAGAAGTATAATTATATTTTCCAACAGTAGACTGTCTTAAAACTGACTTCAATCTGTTCCATCTTTCAAGGGCTTTGTGACAGTTTTGCAAAGCAAACAGACCTGCTAACCTTGTATAATGTGTACGGGGTGAACATGGTCACATCAACTTTGAATTCTGTTTTGCGGGACTCATTTTCTAGATCTGGTCAAAGGACCTAAACTGGACATAGCTCAGCCTTTAGTGGATACAAGCCACGTTCACTAAAAAAATATTAAGAGATCTTCATTTAACTGGGAATAATATGAACAAATCTTGTCCATATTCCTGTGTGTACTAGATCTGAATGTGACAACTGGATATGACACAGGATTAATCTATTTTGAACCCCCTGACCCTGCGAGATAGGATTTCTTGGCATGTGTCCCAAGAGGAGTAGGTTGTACCTTGACCAATAGATACAGAAGGCTAGGTGGGAAGGAAAGAACAAAGCTCCTTTTATTCTGTGATCCAGGACATGTGCAAAAAGTGCACCTTCATAAGCAAGCCACAGGTTTATTTAGAAAACCTTTTAACACTTCCAGCACAAGGCCCAGACTTACCATTGTGTCAGCTTTGTGCTTCAGTCTTTTGGCCTCCTCTATGTGATACTCCATCGGATGTTGTCTAAATTAGGAGTGAGGGAGAGGAGAGACAGACAAAACAAAAAGATAGAGTAAGTATCAATTTTAATGTCACATCACCAGGACCCTGTAACTGCTGTATGGGCTGCTGCTCTGATTACTTAAAAAATTACGATCACTACCAACTGAATACTGTCAGGCTGTTTGGCAGTGCTCAGAAGTCAAGTTCCTGCTTAAGGAGCTTACAGTGTAAATCTAACAGACAGGATGGTCTGTATTCCATCAAAAGAAAGCTACATTAGAAGAATGTTCAGGTTGCGCTCCTGGGTACTCTAAAGTCAGAAAATTCTCGTTTAGCTCTGCCTTCCTGCGCATATGCATTAATTTAATTGCATTATCTTGTCTTGCTTCTCAAATATAATACAGCATACATATTCTTCTACAGTCTTCGGTTTACATGTGCAGCACTTTGTAGTACCATTCACTATTCTAGGTATGCCAGACAAACAGGGTCCATTAAACTCATTTGGATGCAAGATACACAGTGAATGAGGAAGAGGCTCTTATAGAACCTGCCTTATTCAATGCACATTTTATAAAGCATACTTCTGGCCACGTACACCTCCATGCATTAGACTAATGTATTTGCTGTACAAAGTGTGCACAGCTCACTGTGTACTCATAAAACTAACCGAGAAATAAGCAGGGCTCTGCACAGACTACTCTCAGCCTGAACTAAAAAGCACACCGTTCTCACTGCTCATGGGTAAAGTGCAATTTTCAAAGTCTCATAATTCAGCCAAATAAAAACAATGTTCACTGATGCACACAAAGGCACTTATCAAGAAGGGTGATTTCCTTGCCAAATGATGTGTAATTTCTACATTGGCTTTCCTCCACACTAGAGCAGTAAGAAAATGGGAGGAAAAAAAAATTTTTTTTTAAAATAAAAAACAGGGCAAGTCTCTGCTGGGTTACCACACACCAGCCACATGAAAGAAGAACGTTTTAAGGAGAGATCTGAATGAAAAGAGGGAGATCATGTGGATACAAGGAAAGTAAGTCCTAAAGAAAAGGGGAACTATAATAAGTGACCAAGAGATGTGACTGGGAGAAGGGTACAACTCAAGGAGGCAGTGCGAACAGAGATCCACACAGGGGTATCACTGTGCAGAGAGTCTTGAAATTGAGAGCAAGAAGTTTATGTTTGGCACAAAGTTAAGGTACTCAAAGGACAATGAAGATGACACGATCAGTATGAAGGAGGAGGAGGATATAAAGAAAAACCTTACTTTTCAAACTTGATTTGAGGTCTCCTTGGCTTGGAGGTACCATTTGGCAAAGAAGGCACCGGGAAAGGGTTTTTGACATCTCCTGAAGGTCCCTGGGAAGTCATCATGCAGAGAAGAACTGGTCAAGGAATTTGTAATCAAAAGCAGTTTTAAAAGCTTTGGGTTTCCAAATTAAAAAAGAAAATGATTATTTAGTCTCAGAATATATTCTCTTTTCCCTCTCTCTCTCTTTTTGTAAAGGAGGAGGAAACTTGCCTTCTTATATTACTGCTTGTAATCTTCAACACAATGTGAACTTTTCCTGAGGGGGAGAAATTAAGTAACAGGTTTCCCTTGCTACTGAAACAAGAGATGTATTTAGCAGGAGCAGGACAATGGCATAGTGAGCTAAGAGAGCACTAAGACTGATAACAACCCTGTTTTCTCGGTGAAGTCTGGTACAAATAAGATCTACTCCATGTTATCCACACAGACCCATTGCTAGCTTAACCTTGGGGTGTGAGGCAACAGTTGCTGAATTTAAGTTACTTGCTGAAATTCCAGGAAAGCACAGAGTTATAAAACAGACATTTGAAGCTGGCTAGTGCAGCTGCCCACACCCTCTGAAAACCAACAAATGAACCAAACCCGGATTACATATATCCATCCAAACAAAAATGGCAACAGAACTGGGTTTTATAACCTGAAAACATCGAGTACTAGCCACAAGGCTCATCAACTCTACTGTGAAACCATTTTAGAAATAATACATATTAGCACAAAGCCAGGTCCTATTCAATAACAGGGGCCTGCTTTTTAAAGGGCGCTCAAGTCAAACAAAAAAAAAAAGGTTTTTTAAACAGGCTGATTTTGCATATGCAACTATTGTGCCTGCAAATGTGCCTGCTCAAAAGCAAGGCCACGACTGAGAATATGATCCTATAACCCAAGCATCATCTTTTCCATTTGTTCATCCTCCTAATTATTTGCTTACTAGCAGGGTGAAGGCAGATGGGAAACTTTATGGAAAGCATCAAGTTAAACTGCCTTTAACAGCACAGATCACCTAGGGCCTGTTACAAAGTCCAATGGAGCCAATGGAAAGACTCCGATTGACTTCACTGGGCTTTGGCTCAGGCCCCTGCTGCACAACAGAAGTTGCTGGATAGCTTAGCCTCGACCAGCAGATGTCCTGCCTCAAAGGAATGTTTTTCTGGAACAGCAAAATCTTAATGAGTCATATAAATAACTTAAAAAAAGTATTACAAATTAGTGCATTTTGTAAATGATCAAGTAAAATTAGCAAACATACTGAAAAAGCAAAGACGCTGCGGCACAATCTCTACTTTATTTTGTTATCTGGAGTTTGAACAACATACAAATCATTGCAAACAACAAACAAGTAGGGTACTTTGTAATAAACAATGATGTCTTAGTAATCAGAAACCTCACCCTAGTCTCTGCTTTTCTACCATTGGGGAGAGCATGCTGATTTTTGGTCAGCAAGATTTTGCTAGACAGACTCACAGGAACCAAGTAAGAAAAAAAAAAAAACCAACAAAAAAAAAACCTGTCTAAAAACCATAGTGTCACTCATTCAAATGCCTTGTCCTTTAAAATCATGAAGGAAAAGAGAATAACGTTGCTGAAGGAAATTGTAGAACACTCACTGCTAGAATGAAAAGCTCCGCCATTAACAACTTACACCTACTTTGTTGCTTTTAGAATGTTCAGAATGCTTCCCCTCCACTTTCCTGTGCTTGGAGGATGAAGAATCCTTGTGGTTGCTCTTGCTCTTGGCAGTTCGGTTATTTGTGGCAGGCAGCTGGCTGCAGGTGCTGCTCTCGCCCTTGTGTCTCTTTTGTGCCATCTTGGCTGGCTTCTGGGCAGGCTGCGCACTAGACATTGGTGGCAACGGTGGTGGTGGTGGCAGGAGCTCTTTCTTCAGTGTCTCGGATGGAAATTTGGATACTCTGGAGATGGAAAATGAACTTAACATTTAGGGTGTTCATGGTATATAATACAGAGCTTTAAAAAAAATAGTGAATTACATGGTGTAATGATTCTGTTTATTCAGCTGGAGATTCTGGAAATCTGAGATGACTAATTAAAAGAAGAATCCATCAAAAGCAAGAGGAAACTTTAGGGACTTTCTGGAGATTTAGAATGCGCGTCCTCAACTGTCAACAACATGCAAGAAAATCAGATTTGAAGCAGCAATAAAGACAAAATTTCAGGTTTGTTATTAGAGGAAAAATTTACAGCTAAATGACTTGGGATTTAAGAAGAGCAAACATAAGAACGGCCAGACTGGGTCACACCAAAGGTAGACCTAGCCTAGTATCCTGTCTTCCGACAGTGGCCAATGCCAGGTGCCCCAGAGGGAATGAACAGACAGGTTATCATCAAGTGATCCATCTCCTGTCCTCCATTACCAGCTTCTGGCGAAGAGAGGCTAGGAACACCATCTCTGCCCACCCTGGCTAATAGCCATTGATGGACCTATCCTCCACAAATGTATCTAGTTCTTTTTTGAACCCTGTTATAGTCTTGGCCTTCACAACACCTTGCAACATAGCCACCTTCCCATTTCTTCCTTCTTCGTGGATTTTTGAGAGATTAGAATCTCTGAGAAAGGACATCGGGAATAGTACAAGCTACCACAGCATGCTGTTTTTTCAAAGTGGCTTACCACAGCACTGGCCTTCTTTCTTATTTCGCAGAATGCATTCTTTGTCCCTAGCATCAGATAGAATTCCTCATTACCTCAGATCATATCCTTTCATAAAATTAAGCGGAAGTGAAGACTAGCCAGTTAAATTAGCTTGCACAGAACTGCTGAGATAGAGACCACTGTTCAAGGGACAGGGACGTACCAGTTTTGTTCTGTAGGTTAGAGAGTGAGGTTACCACTAGTGCTAGTTTGGAACTTTTGGACAAAACATTTTTCCATTGCAGAATGTTACTTCATCAAAGCAAACATTCATCCGATGGTTTTCTGAGGTTCAGGATGGAGACAGAGAGAGAGATTGACTCTGTAGCCTGATGGTCAGAGCACTCACCTAGAATGTGAGACCCAGGTTGAAGTCCCCGCTCTGAATCAGGCACCGGGCCGGATTACTGGCCATTCTGAGGTGGTGTGTTTTTGGTTTTGGTGTAAAATTTCACGAGGTCTCATTTTCATCCCAATGCGAATGGACACAAATGTCACAGATTTTTTGGAAAACAGAATTCTTATCTTTGGGCCAGCCCTAGTTTACAGAATCTCCTCATCATCACAGGCCAGATTTAAAATCAGCGAACTCTGGCAGCTGTGTACCTCTTCTGTAAACCTCACTTAACTGGCCACTACCGTTACAGCTTCTTTGGTTTGTCAAAATGGTACAAGGCATCTGGAATGGAACAGGGAATCTGCCCCCATGATCTTTACTGACTGGAGTCCAAAAGAAAACACCAAAGTAAATGAAAAACCAACCCGTTCAACCCTAAAGCAGAAGTTCTCAAACTGTGGGTTGAGACCCCAAAGTGAGTCATGACCCCATTTGAATGGGGTTGCCAGGGCTGATGTTAGACTTCCTGGGGCCCAGGGCTGAAGCCTGAGCCTCACTGCCTGGGGCCAAAGCCTGAGCCTCACCACCCGGGGCCTAAGCCCAGGGTGGCAGGGTTCAGGTTACAGGCCACCCCCACCTGGGGCTGAAGCACTTGGGCTTCGGCTTTGTGCCCCCCACCCCGCCTGGGACAGCAGGGCTCAGGTGGGCTCAAGCTTTGGTTCCCCCTCCTGGGGTTGTGTAGTAATTTTTGTTGTCAGAAGGGGGTCATGGTGCAATGAAGTTTGAGAACCCCCTGCCCTAAAGAAACTCCAGCTCTTGTTGGGCCAAGGCAGAAGCACATTCCAGAACTGAAGGCCTTCCACTAATAATGCCCTCCTGCGAACACCCAGACAATTAAACAAAGGGACTGTCAAGCACAAACACCTCACCCAATATCAATTGCCTTCGTGTTTTCCCTGCAGAGAGGCTGTCTGCTCAGATAGCTAGACCCAGGCCATGGAGACATTTATAGATCAAAGTCCATTACTTTTGGTTCAATTCAAAGTAATAGGACACCACTTCAGCTGGTGCAGATCTGGTTTTACAGGCCCCCTCCAGCTGATGCAGCCAAGCAGATGGGTAGCTGCATGCTGCACTAGTTGTAGCATACAAGTCATCTACACTCATGCAAAGTGCACTGCAACCATTTTGTTGAGGAGTTACAAAGGCCTGGATAACTTTGGCAAATCCAAAAGAAACATTGCAGCTATAATGCTGGATGCTGAGGGAAGACAACATTTTTGGATACTAATGCCAGCTGGGACTCCCGGAGTAATCAGGGTACCAAAGACACCCCGAAATTGTGAACGTTGTGGATAAAAGATGGAGACAAATTGCCCTAATAATGGAAGTAGGAACAACTTCCAAACCAAAAAGCACATCTGTTCTCTGGATAAGGTTTTGGCTAGTCTCCTCTCATCCAAGTCCCAATCTTGGCAACGCACTGAGAAAAGCAAGGACACTGCACCATCTGGGTGTGATTAAAGCCACAAAGTTGCATGCCATCTGCATACTGAAGACAGCACAGGCCACATCTTCCCATTGTCTCCTCAGCAGCCTCACATATGCAAAGGGTGACAGAACAGAGCCCTTCAGAACCCACAAGCCACTTAGAACACATGTTCAGTCATCCAACACCACCAGCTGTGACCTCTTGGATGGGAAAGAGGAGGACTACTCAAAACAGACACTGTCTACCCAACTAGGGTCTGTAGGAAGTTGCCAAAACCGCATAGTTAGCGGTATCAAAGACAGCTGACAGATCTAATAGTATCAGCAGTTACATCTGATTTTTGTCCATCATTAGGTGATCACCAACTAACAAGACAAATGTGGTCTCCATATCAGAACCAAGCCAGGAACCAGAGACATCAAGGAAATCGGAGGCTGCTAGATGACCAAGTTCTTTATCACAACCTTCCCGATATTCTTCTAAGCAGGAAAAGTTAGACAAGGCAGCACAGTTAGGTGAGCCACTTACACCCTGATCCAAAAAAGCACTGAAGCACACACTTAACTTTAAACATGTTAGTAGTTCCATAGCAATCATGTGCTTAAAGTTAAGCATGTGCTTTGCTTGACTGGAGTCTTAGAGTGCAAAGACAGTTCATAGCATGCCAGATGCCTCTCCTCTCAGGACAGAGCTATTGGTCAATCAGGGGACTGGCAGTCACAGCTTCTGGGTTCTCTGTCCTGCTGTACCCAACTCCCATGTGTGATCTTGCGTAAGTTACTTAATTGCTTTCTGCCTCAGTAAACTGGGTTCGGTACCATCCTACCTCACAGAGGGTTTATGTGCCTTAATTGTTTGTAAAGCACTGCTATCCTGATAAAACATGTTCTCTGAGTATTAGTATAAACTCTTCATGCACAGCTTCCAAAAAACAAAAATGACCGTAGAGGCTGAAAGGTGGTGGGAAGGAACTAAGGATAGCAAGGAAAAGAAACAAAACATCCCGAGATATCCCCAAGGGCTCAGGTCCAGATTTTTAAAGGTATGTGCATACGTTGTTGGCACCAAGTTGTAAAGATAAATTTGCACCATATTACATTTCAGATAGCATATATATCGCATTAAGCAATACCATACTTGCAGGAAGACAAGAGGAAACTGCTCCTCAACAAAACCTTTTTTAAAAAGAGCTCAAGTTCATGCATTTTTCTGGCATCTCACCACTCTATACTCACTTCATTTTACTGGAGTCTTTGTGACTTGAAGACAACAATGATTTGGTTTCTTTCTCCAACTTGATTTTCTTCTTATCAGTTTCTTTCTCCACTTCTCCCTATTGAAAGCAAATCACCACCACTTAGACGCTACATACACAGGTAAAAGTGCAGGCCAACATAGCTAAATTTGATTTCCTAATGTTAAAATAAAAATACTAAAAACAACAACATGCAAATCCAGATCACAGCTGATTAATCTAAACTTCAGTTTCCTTGAAAAGAATTCCAAATGACATTTTGTCTTGTTTTGCTAGAAGAGATTGATTCTGGTGGATGGAGTGGAAATACTTACCCCCCACCACCACCCCAAAAGAAAAAGGTAAAGCATTTTCTGACTTACGCTCGTGACAGCAAGTATTTCTAAATCGGTTCTTGGTGTTTTGTTGCTAATGAATATGAATCATACAGAGCAATATAAAGCATATAAAAATTCCTTCTAGCAATGTCATTAATGATAAGGGTTTGTGTTTTGTGATATGCCTCACTTGCCAAAAAGGAAAATAAAGCACACGGAAGAATTAAACCACACAGATTGCCCCAAGGTCATTTCAACAGGAATAAGATACAGGGGAAAACGTGGGGAAAAAAATGTTTGGAACAATTGCCCACATGCTCTAAAAAAAATACCAGCTTCTCAGGCAAAGAGATATACAGAGAGAGCTGGTTAAGTAAGATTTTAAAAATGTATTACAAGATCCGTGGAAATCATGTGTGTATATTTGTTGAATTATCAACTGGGTGAAAAACTTAAAAACTATTTCAATATGGAAATACACCTCTACCCCGATATAACGTGGTTGTGGGGAGCCAAAAATCCCTACCGTGTTATAGGTGAAACGCCGTTATATCGGGGTAGCAGCGGCAGGGCCCTGGCGGTGATTTAAAGAGCTCCAGGCTCCGGCCGCTGCAGGGAGTCCGGGCCCTTTAAATCGCCAGCCGAGCCCCACTGCCGCAGCCCTGGGGTAGCGGTGGCAGGGCTCCGGCGGTGATTTAAAGGGCCCGGGGCTCCCTGCAGCAGCTGGAGCCCCGGACCCTTTAAAGCGCCGCCGGAGCCCCGCTGCTACCGCGCTATATGCGGACCCGTGTTATATTGGGTCGCGTTATAGCGGGGTAGAGGTGTACTGCAAAATGTGAATGAGTTAATCAATCTGCCCTGCCCACATAGCAGTTGGTACTAACCACACGCGTGTGAAGAATCTCAATAAAAAGGTGAGGGCATCACCTCATAAAGGGCTCAATCCTGTGAGGTACCAATTGCCCTCAACTCTCATTGACTTCAAAAGATGTGCAGTACCTCACAGGACTGGACACTTGATAAGAGCTGATGGCCTTATAAGAGCTTTTAAGAAAGTGTCTTAAGATCACCTAGCACCCAGTCTGTCAAATATCTTAACTGAGAAACCAGAGGATTTTTTTTCCTGAAGGGAAAAAACAAATCCACTCGCATTGAATTGGTATATAGGCAAAGGAACAAAAGACATGGGACTGGAAAGTCCTGTCCCCTGCTATTCAAGACCACACCATCATAGAATCCCATTCATGAATTTATCAAGCTCCAACTTGAAAGTAATTAGGTTGTTTTCCCCTCCACTATTCCTACTGGAGTCGTGTGTCTCCAAAACAATATTAAAATTGGATTCAATTTGAAGCCTGCAGACTTTCATATTATAGAGCAGGGATGGGCAAACTTTTTGGCCCGAGGCCCACATCTGGGTATGGAAATTGTATGGCGGGCCATGAATGCTCATGAAATTGGGGGTTGGGGTGCAGGAGGGGCTGAGGGCTCCGGCTGGGGGTGTGGGCTCTGGGGTGGGGCCAGAAATGAGGAGTTCAGGGTGCGGGAGGGGGGTTCCGGCCTGGGGCAGGGAGTTGGGGGTGGGCGGGGGAGTGTTCGGGTTGGGGGTACAGGCTCTGAGGTGGGGCTGGGGATGAGTGGTTGGGGGTGCAGGAGGATGCTCTGGGGTGGGACCAAGGGGTTTGGAGGGCAGGAGGGGGATCAGGGCTGGGGCAGGGGGTTGGGGTGTGGGAGGGGGTCAGGGGTGCAGGTTCCAGGCGGTGCTTACCTCAAGCAGCTCCTGGAAGCAGCGGCATGTCCCCCCTCCGGGTCCTATGTGCAGGCGCAGCCAGGCAGCTCTGCACGCTGCCCCGTCCAAAGGTGCCGCCCCTGCAGCTCCCATTGGTCATGGTTCCCGGCCAATGGGAGCTGCGGAGCCCCTTGGCTGAACCTATGCATAGGAGCCGGAGGGGGGACATGCCGCTGCTTCCAGGAGCTGCATGGAGTGGGGCAAGCCTCTGTCTGGAGTGCCGGAGCGGGGCAAGCCCCCTGCTCCCCAGCAGGAGCTTGAGGGCCGGATTAAAATGTCTGAAGAGCCGGATGTGTCCCCCAGCCAGTAGTTTGCCCACCCCTGCTGTAGAGGCTTGTGCAATTTCCCCAGCAAGCCAGTGACAGTTAATTTTTCAACCTGGCCCCAATAAATTCAGCAAAAAGTTACAAAAGGCCAATTTTTTTTCTTCAAATAAGTTACAGTCTCCTCTCCCTGAAGGTGTTCTCGAGAGTCAAGTCACTCATCTCTCTGCTCTCCTGGTGACAGAGAGGAAGAGACAGACTTACCTTTCAAAACTGGAGTTCTATCTTACGTCCCCACAGTACAGACTTCTGGGTTCTCAAGTTTCTCCACCATTCCTTAGCAAAATAGGGGAAAGTGCCCTGTGTTCGATGGCCCCTTCCTCTCAAAAAAAGAGTAGCTAATTCTCTTCCCAACAGCATAAAAATATTGCTATTCTCCCATCAGTTGAGAGCAAACCATCTGGTGTTTCCTGAAGAGTTAGGAAGAGCTGGGAATAGGCCCTGATGTAGCCATGGTGAGTATACTTACCATGTGAACTCATTGTGCGTATTGTAATGTACTGACTGTGTATATATGAGCCAGTGCGTAACATTATCCTCTAGGAGCGGGCACTCAGAGAAGTTAAAGGACCTACTGGTACTTCAGCTGAAGGAACCGTCCTTGAGCTCAAGTGACAGAAGCATGTCCTTTTGTACGAAAGGACCAGGTTTTCAGTCCCAGCTCTGCAGATTAACTGTGTATTTTATATATCGATTGTTTGTATTTCAGTGCAGGTTATGGAGCAGCAGTACAGTACTGAGGGTTAACTTTCTCTGTGCTTTTTAGGCCTCTACAGCTGCTAGTGTGGTTGTCAGAGAACACTTCAATTCATTTAACAAAGAAAATAGGTTCCCTTTTGAACAGACCAGCCTAGAAGAAGTTGGGCCCGAGGCTGGGTCTACACACAGATTTGGTACTGGTATAATCGTTTCAGTTAGAGGTATGATTTCTTTCCTCCAAATAGTTATACAACTACAAATCCTAATGTGGATGCAGTTATACCAGTATAAAGGTTCAGTATGGGCATAGCTATTCCCCTTCCTATAGAGAAATAAGCCACAGCAGCATTAGCATCTTTATACCAGTAACTGCATCCTTGAGGTGGGGTTTTGCCAGGGGGAGGGTATTGCAGAGTAGAACCTCAGAGTTATGAACTGACCAATCAACCTCATTTAGAACCAGAAGCACGCAATCAGGCAGCAGGAGACCCAAAAAAAGCAAGTACAGTACAGTACTGTGTTAAACAGAAACTACTACAAAAAAATAAAGGGAAAGATTTGAAAAAAAGATTTGACAAAGTAAGGAAACTCTGTGCTTGTTTCATTTAAATTAAGATGGCTTAAAGCAGCATTTTTCTTCTGCATAGTAGAATTTCAAAGCTGTATTAAGTCAATGTTCAGTTGTAAACTTTTAGAAGAACAACCGTAGCGTTTTGTTCAGAGGTATGAACATTTCAGAGTTACGAACAACCTCCATTCCCAAGGTGTTCGGAACTCTGAGGTTCTACTGTACTGCGTTTACAACTTGTGTGTGCAGACAAGGCCTAAGACACCCATCTCTGCTGAACTGGAACAGTTCTCACTGAGGGCATCCCTACAAGCAGGAGATAGTGGTGCTCTCCTGCAACTGATATTGAATGGGTTATACAGACGAATGCACAGCAAGGGAAGCATTTCAAATACCATGCTACTTGTAGCAAAAAAGGCACCGTAACCTCCTCTACTTACAAGTGTTGCTTTGGCTAAATTCAATTAATTGAAAGAGGAAGCAATCCAGAAAAACATTAGCAAAACTGGAGATTACATATTCCTAGAGCTGGTTGAAATTTTTTTTAATTAGAAAGATTTTTTTTCTGAAAAATGGCCTTTTTTGACAACACAAAATTTTGCTAAAAGCTTTCTGAATATTGTTGTGACTTTTAAAAAAACAAGAACATTCCTGAACAGTTATTGACATTATTAATTTGCTGAACAATTGGTTTTTGATAAATAAAAATATTTAATAACTGTTTTGATCATCAAATTTTGTATTAAATTTGATTACTTGAGGGAGGGGGATGAAAAATGGGTTCATTCTGAACCCTGTGAAACGGAAACAACTTTGAAACGTTATTAAAATTTCTCCCCCACCTCCACATTCCCTGCCCATTGAATAACACTGCAACCATTGTAAGACCGCTCCATTCCCTCTCACCTTTCTCTTTTTGAGAGACTTGTTAGGAGTTTCTGTGCTTTTCTTTTCCAAATCCTGCTTCCTTGCACTTGGGAGCTCTTTACCCTCAAGTTTCTTCTGGCGACTCCCTTTCCCAGGTGGCTGTGGAATTCTTGAAAGGAGACACAGCTCAATTTTAACCACAAGAGCATGAGGGACGGGGAAATCCCTCAGGGGCGATAACAACGTCTTATCCCTGATAGGCAAGAGAAGTTTGTCTCTATGGAAGTCCTCTCTGACCACAATGGCAGGCTTTTTGCCACTAGTCCTAGTGGGCGTGGCAGGCTTCTGGCTTTGAGCTACAGGGCTGAGGGGGAAATGTTCTGGGGCACCGCCAGCCACAATGTCTTTCACAGGCTTAGGGTCCAAAAATGCTTTAGCAATGGCTTGGTGTGAGCTCTTGTGCTTTTTCTTTTCCAAGGGCTCTTGCACCGTTGGTTTCAATTCTTTTTTATCTCTGGATTTTGGCCTCCCTTTCGTTTTTACTTTTGGCTTGTCTCTGGAAGACTGGTCTTTAACCCCATATGGACCAGGCTCACTTTCCACTTTCAGGCTTCCCCTGTGAGCCTCTTGTAGTGGGACCTTGCTGGGCTTCTTGGTACCAACTGTGGGCCTCCGAGAGGGCTCCTCAGTGCGCGTGGGAGACTTCTGGCAGGTCCGTTTGCTGGGAAGATGTATCGCCTGGGGAGCCCTGGTTATTTTGCTTGAGTTTTTGGAGTGCAACTCATTTGATTCAGAACGTTCATGAGAGCTGCTGCTTTTCCCTTGCCCCTTGCTCTCCTGATGACCATGTCTATGGACAACCTCACTGAGATTCTCATTTGGTGCTGCTGGTTGGTTCACCTTGGTTAGCCAGTTGTCCAGCTGCCATTTATTTGATGTTGGTGGGTCAGGCTGTAAAGAAAAAAAAAGTTTTATGGGAGTTATCTCTATGGATTATTCTGATGCCCGACATATTAGATGCTATCAAAACCCATGAAATTTTACCTACTGTTAAAGGCATAGGAAGTATAAGAACTTAAGAGAGAGGTCACACTGAGAAGCTTTTGAACAACATCAAAACAAAAAGTCCTCTCTTTTGCACAGGGCTAATCTGACTATTCATATCAGACTCCTGGTCTCAGACAAGCTTCACCTTTGTATCAGTAAGAGACCTTTCATTCTGCATGGAAGTTTGGCCCTGGGTTGCCTTGTGCCAGAAGCAGACATTCTTGGCTGACTACCCAGTGCTGCTGACCCAATGTGAGTTAGGATAGTGACTGTGAAATGTAACTCGCTTGTCTCTTTAAAGCACTCTTCAGCTACAGTGAAAGTTCTTTCCCACCTCTATTAGGGCACCTAGAGCTATTTTGTATCTATGGACTGGAATTGAGGTTAGAGTGAAAGATAGTGTGGGGGGGAGGGGGAACTTTGGCATGGGAACATACGTCAGATTAAGGACAAATTAAGGGCGTTATCGCCACAGGCCCACTCTAAACTCTTCTGCTGCCAAATGACCTTCAGGTGCATTCCAGCAGCTGGGAATCCACAGAGCACAGAGATGGCCCCAGCCACGTTCCTTTTTTTTTTCCAGCCATGCCCTTATGCCAGAGAATAGCAGTCCTGGAGGATTCCCCTAGACTAGGTGATCCTCACTAGCCAGATTCGCTGGGTTTAAGTCTGATTTGTACTGGGGAACACATCTTCACTGCAAACACACAAAAAGGTGGGTTTTCAACTCAGATTAGCTAACTTGCAGATTTCTTATGAGTTAGTAGGTAGTATTAACCCCCAGGCTCTGCTATAGTCTTTGACTCAGCTGCCTTATCTTCATTAACATTTTAGCTTGAGTAAAGAATTAAAAAAAAAAAAAAATTCAGTGAAGACTTCACCTGAGAATTGGACCCATAAATGTAAGAGTGCCCCCAGATGGCTGGGTTCTCTTTGATGCTTTTTATGCATCCCTGCTACTGCCAGCTGTTATTTGTTTGTGGTTCGTGCTTTCCTACATATTTTCATTGCCAAACACCACCTTACTAAAGGTGGTAAGAGACCATAAAATAAAAGGCAACCACTGCCAACAGGTTTTAAGCAATCACTTTTGTCTGTGATGAAATTTTCTGTATGTATACAGTAAGTAAAATGTACTAATAGCCTTGCTCTCAAGTTTACTTTAGGAGCTGCTGAAAGGATGAAATATAGCAAGAAAAGGACATAACATTCAATGGAAATTAGCTAGTTAGTTCTTCTCCTTTCCCATCACCTATTAATCTCAAGACAAGACAGCTAGGTTTATATATAGGAACAAAAGCATAACATTTATTTCCTTCTGACCGCACCTGAATTTTATCTGAACTTTACTCAAATGAAATCAGCAATCACACAAATTGGTCTGAGAAATGGGAATGGAGGTGTATGTTGGGAATGGGGTGGAGAAGTATTTGTTTTTCAAGATTCCCAAGCTTTTTGTGCCAGTAAACCTCAGTTTTGCCTGTGTCCAAATAATCTTCCTATACATGTGCTCCTACACTTGTAATAGGAGAAAAATTTGATTACAGGATGGAAGAGGGTTGGGGAGAACAGAAGAAAATTTAAATTGCTATACCCTGACTGATGCATAAAGTGCTGCTGAATCTGCATGTATGATCAGAAATGTAGCCCATGGGATACCATTTTACACCATTCTGTTAATTTGGAAACATTTTGTAGGTTCCCTCTTTCCCCCATCACATCACTGACGGAGAGAGAAAGTGCTCCAATGACATGTTGCACAGAGCACAGCACTGCGCCTAATGCTTAACAGGGACGTGGAAAATATATTTTCATTTCGGAAGCAATTTGAAAAATGCATCTGGTCTTGATTATGAAACTATGAAGCATTATCTTGAGTTTTGTTAACTTGCTTTCCCAACTAGGTCAATAAGGCCTCCAAAGCACCAGTAGGGCAGAAAAGCAAGCCAAACTCAACAGCAGTCAGTCCAGGCACATTCCAATGGAGATGTCCTACAGGTCTGATCATTTCAGACGAAATCTAAGAGAGAGGTTTCACCTCATCAAACACAGCTGCCATTCGACTTCAGAAGGAAATGCACTATTTTAAGACAGAACCACCTTGCTTTAAATAGCAAAAAAACTGGTTTCACCGTAAAACAGCTCTCAAATAAAGGATCCATAATAATTACATACACAAAGATGAGCCTGAAAAATTGAAGTCAAACACTGACCCAAACTACTGGAAAGTTTGGATGCCGGGGGTTTGGTCCTGGCCCATTTTTAGGGGGAACACTGAAGGCCATACTTGAAATGGGGAAGAGAGCGCACCAATCATGCAAGGATTTTGAAACATTCTTTCCAAACCCCAATTATCCTGTTACCAAGGACTATTTGACTTTCAGAGCTTGTTAAACAGCAAGTGAGAAAGTTCATGGAAGCGGCGTGGGGTTTATAAGAACCTGCATATAGAAGAGGATGACATTTTATCCCAAGGCTGCTTCCCTGTAACTATTTTGGTATTCGGTCAGTGAGGAGTCAGAGGCGGTAGGCTTCGTTAAGCCTTGCTACCTCCCATACGTTCACCACACAGTACCTCAGACGTAGAAGTTCTCGGTGGCTCGTTTGCTTCGCTGTCACTCGAACTGCTCTCACTCTCCGAATCTGAAGAGCTGTCTGAGTCACTGGTGCTCCCTGACTCCGCACTGCTGGAATGTGCTGATGCCACACTCTCAGGCTGCGATTGTGAGGCACTGCAAGGCCATCAGGAGATAAAATTAGAAAGCAGCATGGGTAAAGGTTTTATATTTTCATTGACATGACAACCTTCGGAATTAAAACAACTTACATTTTGGCATTGGTGAGAAGGCAAAGAGAATTCATTACCATACCATAAAAGAAAGGTAATGGCTCAAAATAAACCCTCCCCTGAGCCAGATGAACTTGTGAGCAAAGTTTCACCTGGTACCATAACAGGTTGGGAAGCTCTATTTATATGGCAAAAGTAAAAACTGTCACTGGAGATTTTTCAAGTCTAGTTTTCTGAAAGACCAATACTCAATGGGACTGACAGATGCAGGTTAAATAGCTAAAAAAGTACAAGAGAAAATTAGTTTTCCTGAAAAGGTTTTACACACACCCACCCACACCCCCCTCTCTTCACTGTATTTGCCTCCTTTCGTTTCCATTTAATCAGAAGCATTTCCTAGTTGAACTGCCATGCTAAAGTGGCATATTACCCCCAGAACACCCATCCCCTCAGAGCTCACTTCTGAAGTCTGCTTAAAACAGAAATGTACGAAGTTCAGTGGGAGTTGGGACTTACAAGCACAATGCATGTTTTGGAAAGGGGTAAAAAATCAAAATCATGGTGTTAACCTAAGAAAACTCCCACGTCAACACTGATACGTTTGCATGAGTTGCAGTCAGCTTTCTTGGTGATCCAGACTCATACTGACAGAAAGCTACATTTTAAGTGCTCTCCCAGAAGCAAATTGATTATCACTGCCAAAAATTGTCATGCCCTTGTCTAAGTCTGACTTTGTAGACCATTATTCTTTGCTTGAAGAATATAGTTAACAGGCCAAAAATGTGGTCTATATTTAAGCTGTCTCCATTTGGAAGGGTTCTGCGCTTTTTTTTTTAAATCATATGCCCATGCATTTCACCTTGAACACTGCTGCTGACTAGCTGCTTAACAGATTGTATCAGCAATGCTCAGCTGTCATATCAGGAGGAGCTGAAGGAACTTGAGGTCTAGTTTATCCCTTTGCAGTACTTTTCATATGCAACTGTTTCTGGCTTCTTAGTGACTTAAAATCAGATGTACACATTACTTGCCAACGTGGTATTGCACATAATACCAGCTCAAGTAGGAAACTAAACACACACTGGTCTATGGGAGCAGGGGGAGTTGGAGTGTAAACCCTTAGCCTATTTATCCAGCCCCAAGACAAAAGGAAATGTTGCTTTCACTTAAAAAAAAAAAAAAAAAAAGTTAAGGCCAATTTTCAGACCTGTATCAATGTTAGACACCTAAGTCCAAATTTAGGCATCTAAAGACGTAGACTGATTTTTAGTGGTGCTGAGCACCCTCATCTCTCACTGAGTCTATGATAGCTGCAGGTGCACACTTTTGAAAAAAAAATCCAATCAATTAATTAGGTGCTTTAACATTAGGCACTCTGACCCAAGTTCTCAATCCTTATAGTTGCAAAGATGACTTTACAGGCATACCCTCCTCACCCACAACCCACCCACCCACCATGTTAGCCTAAAACAGCAGCTTGAGAAAAGGTTAGAAATCTCTCTATTCATCCCAGCTGAATGTTAATTCTGAAGCTCTTCATGATGATTGTTGAGTTTCAAAAGCACAAATAGTTAAAAAAAAGAAGAAGAGAGAATTAGGCAGATGACTCATTTGTGCTTTTGGAAATCTCCCTGAAACACCTCAAATAATATAGATGCATTAATGTATGTGTATTTATCATATGCAGTTACTGCAACTATGCACACAAATTGAGCAAAATGCACACGCAAGTGGCAAAGTAAGCCAAATGACAGAAATAGTGGAGGTCCTGAAAATGCCATCTTTGCCCCCATTAAAAGCAGTAAAAACTCTAACAACTGAAAGGTCTGTTGTTTCATAAGGACCATGTTTCTACTTTTTACCTCAGTACAAACCTCCTATTATTATTCACAGGAGATCCATTGGGGACTGAAGGTAGCATTTGGCCCTAACAACTTTATAGCTTTGGTCCACTGACCACAATGAAAAACTTAATTCAGCTCTTTCCATAGCTTGAGCTTGATTCACTTGTATTATACATTGCATACATGCATATACATACATACATACATACATCTATCTCAAAGAGCACACGAGGACAATACATTCTCATAACTTTCCATATCAGATGAGTTTCTCCTCTGACTTGCGTGATCACTTTAATTAGTTGCCTTTTGACCAATGACTTTTACACCACACTAGAACAAAAATAGCAACCAGATTAATTTATATTTATTCAAAGGTTTCAAATATTTCTTGACTTCAGTGAAAGCTGTAACAAGAGTGTGAGCAACCAGAAATGAACCTCAAAACATCAGCTAAACCTGGCTAAGCACTGCAATCAATGAATTAAACTTCCAGAATATGCTAGTCAGTCAGTCAATACGTTTCCCTTTGCCATCTAATTCGCTTGCTCATTCAACTGTACAAAGTACTAAGGGCCAGGTCCTCAGCTGGGGCATATCGGCAAAGCTGCTTGTTTTAATTCCATGAAGCTACTTCAATTCACACCAACTGAGGATCTGCAAAAATCAAAATAACCTCCATCCTCCCCCATTCACTGCTGAGTACAAAATATCAGGCTCATTTTCCTTCCTGTTGCTTTAGTTAGCAGTTTTGGAAGAAACAGTACCTTGGAGGAGCAGATGAGGGAGGTGGCTTTTCAGAGACCTAAGAATTTAAACAAAAAAAGAGGAGGGGGGGAAAGGTTAGGTTAAAGAGCTTAAAACAACAGATCACAATGATTTAAAGGAATTTCTGTGTGTGTAGTATAATATGAAATGTCCAAAACTGACCCGATCATCATCACTGTCTTCACTATCGCTGAGCTGGAGGTCATCTTGTAGCATTCTGAAAGACGAAAAAAAAGGAGGGACATATAGATGGACATGCTTTAAAAAGGCAGACTCTAATAACAAAACTTGATCCTTCCAAAGTCGCGTGTCTAGTTCTGATACCATACTTCAAAAAACCATTGGGATTTTGTTCCAAGATTTAAAACATTCTAGTATTAAATGCCATTTTCACCTGAGCAGAATATAATAATACATTACCTAGCTCTTACATCTTACACATCTCGAAGTATTTACAAAGGAGGTCAGTAGCATTGTACCCATATCACAGATGAGGAAACTGAGGCACAGGGGAGAAGTGACTTGTCCAAGGTCACCCATCAAGCTATTGGCAGATCTAGGCGTATGTGACGGAGTAGGGAGTGGGGTGGATTGACCTGGGAATGTTGCGTGGGAGTTTTACTGGGACTGTCTGCATTGGTGATGGGGATATCAGTGTGACTTCACTTGAGGGACTATACCTGAGCATGTAACCTGAGACCAGGAGGGGGGTTGGGGCCAGGTGACACCTTGGCCTGGGAAACTAGACAAAGGCTGGAGGAGGAGCCGGGGGAAGGCTGGGTGAGACTGCTGGAGGGGGTTTCAGTTTGGAGCTGGCTGGGGAGGGAGGCCCAGATGGGGTCTAAGCTCCCTGCCCCCAAGATGGACACGACTGAGGGGGTCCTTTTGTCTGTACCTACAAGCTCTGTTTTGGACTGTATTCCTGTCGTCTAATAAACCTTCTGTTTTACTGGCTGGCTGGGTAACGGGGAATCGCAGGAAGTGGAGGGTGCAGGGCCCTGACTCCCCCACACTCCGTGGCAGCATAGAACTCAGGTTTCCTAAGTTCCAGTCAAGTGCTCTATCCACTAGGCCGTGATGCCTCCTGATAGAATAGTAAAGTGTTTGCAGGCACTAGAAGCAATGTATGGGCATTCACATTGGTTTTTTTGGATTGTGATTACTTGCATTATCACATAGGTTCTCTTTTTGCAGCTGAAGTCTTCAAATCAAGAATGCCTAAACCAATGCCAAGTACAAGCTGAAACCCCCTTCTCCCCCGCAATGTTCTTCCTCCTCTACATAACAGGATGTCATGCTCCTGCACATCGCACTAGGAAATGTAACATTTAGTGCAATAAAGAGAAATACTAATAGACAAATTCTGCTCTGATGTCACTGGGAGCAGAGAATGTGCATGCAGAATGACAGAATTTGGTCATAACTTATTCACAAATATGTAGATGACTATCACAGAGTATGACTCTTCCAATTGTCTCAGAGCATTAAGAAGAAAACAGTGCCTTGAAAAGGAGGGCAAAAAATAGCTTGAGTCCCACTGCATTTTTTTCTTCTTTCTGATGTATGAAGGCAGCCCGAAAGTCTATTGACCAAAAAAATCCTCCTAACTCAAAAGACTAGAAATTCAAGTCTTAGCTACCCTGAGATAAAGTACAGCAACCAGAGAACTAGTGAAATGATATTTCAAAAGATGAGAGGGAAAGGAATGTTTATTCAGACAGTTTAAAAAGCATCCTTTGTTTTAAATACCTGTTCAAACTAATGTGAACGATCATTTGGGAGAAATGATTGCTCTGTTAACACACCAACACCCCCAGCTTTTTAAGGTGTGAGAACTCAGAGTAAATTTCTCTGGGACCCCCAGGAAGTCCTCCAGCAAAACCTGGGAAATATAAACTTGACATTCCTGATATTTCTCAACAAAGTTTTGAAAAATCCTGTCAAGCATTCATTTTAGTTTGTACAGAGCCTAGCACAATGCAATCCTGGTCCATTACAATGTCTCTCCTAGGTGCTACATTAATACATATTATAAATAATTATAATAAAAGGGGGCAAAGAAGTCCAACTTTTAAAAAATTCTTTGTAGGTCACCTTTAAAGACTTAAAGCAGTTTGATATTAAGATGCTGTGAATACACTACAGTAAAAGCTTAAATAAACTGAGCAATTTCTTCTTTTCAGATACCATCCCCCCAGTTAGACAAATAAGCAAGAAGTAATCTCACATTTACAAAGTGCCCTTTATACCAAAGCACTCGGCAAGCACAGATACATACACACTTTCACAAATCATTTCTAAACCACTGAAATATGACCAACTGGGCTGTGGAACTTGGCAGCTGTTTAACAACAAACGTACACTGCACAGCAGTTTAGGACAGGAAGCAGTGAATCCCAAATCCAAATGAAACTGCAGGAGAAATTGCCTGGTCTGTCAGATCTATTTTAACAGTGAAGCAGCAATTGGCAGTCATGGTAGAACAGTAAACCATGATTCCTCTCAGAGCACATGAGGTTTTTCAAGCACCAAATTAAATGACCATAATTCTAAAGGTAATGAGAAAAGCTACGCCTTTCCCTTAAGTGTATGAGCATGTTGCTGCCATTAACAGTAATGGGGAATTATGCATAAGGAATGAACAGGGAATAGACTCAAGTGATAGTTTTGAAGGTTTTGTTTATTTGTGTTGCTTGTTCTACTTTTACAGTTTCCTTTAAAAAGAGTGTTAACAAATCACTCTTCTCCATTCTTTCAGCATAGAACACAAGCACCTTCAGTTACACCATGGGAAAGTACAGTTAGTTTTCAGGAGTCAGGAAATAGGATTAAAGAAAACCCCTCCAAAAGCATTTTTGCACTTTTGGAAGCCAAGCCACCTTTCTAGGACACCTCCCACCCAAGTCAAGCAAGCTATCGGAGTACCTGTAAAGCTACTTTATTAAAGATTAAACTTCCTGCAATCCCCACAAAAAATACAAGACATACAGTTACGCAGGAGTTCTTGTGTACCTGAGCAAAGCTGTTGTCATTGAAATCAGCCACTTTTTAAGTCTTTGCTAATGAAAATAAATCCTAATGAAATTTGGCTCTTCAGCATCTAAGTTGTACAACAAAAACTACTCTGTGAAGGAGAAGATCTGTCAAGGGATGTCAGTATAGCTGCAACCCCAGAGGGTATCCTTTTGATACATACAGGGAGTTAATAACAGGGTTCTCTGAATTCTTTATTTTATTTGTTGATTCCATAAAATATATATAATTTTTTTATGTAGAAAGCTCCAAAGAAGAAAGAATAGGCAAAGTCTATTCCACAACTCTAGAAACGGACAACTTCAGACACCTCCAACTAAACGCTAACATTTTTGAAACAATAGTAATGTCAGATGTCCAACCTGTAGCACCTTAGAAATCTTATTTTCAGAAAGTCCTGGGCACCCACGCTATGAAAATCCAGCCCCTTTAAGGTGCCTCAAGTTGGACTCTCATACTAAGAGACCCCAAATCACTAGCCTCTTTCGAAAAATCCCATTAAACTCGTAAATGGAGGAAGCCAACTGAATTATATATTGCAAGTCAAAAATTTCTTTACCTAAATTATTGCTACCATCTTTCATTATTAAAAGTATTTTAAAGGGCCAACTTGTTACTATTTATGTTGTTTGTTTACTTCTTGCATTTTACGGAGTTTGGACAGTTTCACTTTTATATACATTCAGCTTTACATTAAGATTCTCAAGTGTTGGGTTATAAACATCGCAGTGAAATGTTTCCATTGCTTTTTTCCCCCTATGGAAAGTTCTAAACTCCTGAAAACAAAGTGAAACAAAGGACTGGCCATGCCAGCCTTAACCATACCGCTGCAATGTTTGAATGACAGTGAGCCGAACAGAGGTTCTTTGTATCTCTGGACTGGGTAAGGACCCTGTATGCTGTTGGTGGTAACGTGTAATAAATCTTTACTAATCTCATTTTTAATGATGAATTCTTTTGTTTGAACATGTTCTTGCAGCTGTTAAAGCAGAGTTAAAAGAAAAAAATCTGCTTTAAAATGCATGTGTTCCTGTGGGATTCTCACATGAGTCAGAGCTTACTGGAAGTTAAACTACTTTGGTCCATTGCTTTTTGCATATGCACTAAATTAACAGAAATATTTTCCCCCCTCTTCTCACAAACTCATCCATCCTCCCTGCAAAACCTGTGCTCCAAACCAAGGTTCTGATCCTACTAACTTTACTCACTGAGTAATCCTTACTCAGGCAAACAGTCCCGTTGCAGCTAACTTGCATGAGTAAGGGTTTGCATGATCAACCCCTAAGCAAAGCTACAAGACGACTGTTTTTCAGAGAAAGACTAAGCTATTCAAGTATCTGAACTGTCTGTTCCCATCAACCTACATATTCCTGCTTTCTTGCTGGAGTCTAAAGCTGGCGTGTCCTTTTCTGAAATCAGCATATTGCTAAAAGGTGCTAGAATGACCATCTTGCAAAGCGAAGTCCTCTAATTAATTACAATACACAAACAGCATATAGTCAACAGTAATGTAAGGATCTACATACACTATCCTGTCTTAAGTGACTTCTAGTTTATGGGTGTTTAAGTCTTCAATCCTTCATCTTTCTGAAGAGACTGCCAACCAGAATGGCTGTTTTTTTCTGGAGGGCAATGCAGCCAACTGTTCTTTAGGAATTAGATGGGACCTTTGGGGAATTAGTCATTATAAGGTGATAACTACCACCTTGAATAAACTCTGAGCCAGCCAGCCAGAAGAATGCTTCATACTCCATTGCCAATTTCAAGCCACGAGTTTCAGGCTGCCCAGATGTTTTAAAAAACCAAAACCCTACTAGGAACTTCTTTAAAGTCTGGGCTACAGATGCATTTCCTTCCGAGGCAACAGGATGATGTGGGAGAGAGCACTAAGACTATTAGGAAGTCCTCTTTAATTTTGCATTATTTTAAGAAGTGCCTTCCACTTAAGCTATTAGTAAATGAAATTGGTTGGTTGGCTCAACAAATAATGCTTCAAATGAGTCATGCTTTCAAATAGATAAACAGATAGCCAGTTTCCTCCATAACATTTCAACAAGTTGTTAAATAGCCTAGTTAAAGAAAATAAACCCAGACTAATATTTTTAAGACTTTAATTAGCTCAGGAGTTGCCATATTTTTAGGTGTTGTCACATTCTATTCTGTAGTCTGTAGAAACTGCAGCACATGCACACACAGTCATTCTCTCAGAAAACCTATTAAAAAGGCTTTCTTAGGGAAGCAGTTCTAAAACTAATGTAGCATGCCAGAAAGGAACAGCTCCACTGAAGGCACAAGCTGCTCTCTCTCTGCAGGCCTGGTTAGCGACACATTAGCAAGAATGAACTTGGCATCTCCTCTTCTAAAAAGAAAGGCTACTTCCATTCCAATGAAGCCAGGTGCTAACTTAAGGGCCTTATTCAAGAATGAAAGCCATCTGGGAAATCCTTGTATGTTCTGTATAGCTGAATGCTTAATTTGGGCACACAGATGCATAGGGATTTCAATCTCTAATTAACCAGCACAAATGCTGTTTGTTTTCAGTCAACTACACTTCCTAACGTGAGCTACTCTAAGCGGCTGAATTTTCAGACAGTCACGTGTATTTCGAAGAGCAAAGGAAGAAAGTGCCATTGTATAAATGAAAACAAAATTCAGAGATGCATCAGTTCAAGAAGGAGGCGTAATTAAGTCTCTGGGCAAATCATGGCTTACACCGTTAGATATGCAAATCTAAGTCACTTCTCCTTCACACTGACTGGCTATGCATTTTGGTTGATTACACTTACAGATATCTCGGATACATCAACGTCTGAGCAAAAACTAATTCTCGTGCCCCGATAAAGCAGTCACCATTAAAAGACATTTAAAATTAGATATTGCTGGGTGGCATCTGAGAGAATCAGCTTCTCTTTATATCTAAAATAAAATCATTCTGGGGGTAATGGCTTGCAAATGTTGGATCNAACTCCGCTTCCGCCTCTCGCTGCGGTGGGGTTCCGGAGTCAATGGCAGAGCGATCGGGGATTGATTTATCGCGTCTACACTAGACGCGATAAATCGATCCCCAATAGATCGATCACTACCCGCCGNGACTCCGCTTCCGCCTCTCGCTGCGGTGGAGTTCCGGAGTCGATGGCAGAGCGATCGGGGATTGATTTATCGTGTCTACACTAGACGCGATAAATCGATCCCCAATAGATCAATCACTACCCGCCGATCCGGCGGGTAGTGAAGACGTACCCTTAGGCTATGTTATGTCTCCCACTGATTCAGTACAGCGGGGATTTTTTTTTTTTAAAATGAAATTCCCTAATGTCCTTAATGATGGGAGAGAAGCTACAGAACAGGCAGAACCTCAGAGTCGCTGTGTGCTAGAAAACTGACCCTCTTCTGACAAGAATTGTCAGGAAAGCGTCCCGCTGAACTGGTGTTGAAAATAGTTTAACTACTAGCGTAGAGGAGATTAAGCACCACTGCTGCAAGCCTGGGTAAAACTTCTATGCCTGCCTACACTAGGGAAATTCGGCAAAAGTCTCCTACAAATAGAGCAGCAATGTTGGGAGCCCCACCGTAGACAGGATGTTGGCTACTGCCAGTGTTTTATGCACCGTATCAATTAGCTGTTCCAAACAGTTAGAAAACACGGTGTCTACACTAGGGCTCCTGATGTTACTACCACCAGCGGAAGTGAACTTTGAAGTTGCTAGCTCAAAAAACAATAGCAGCGAAGCCATGGCAGCACTGCCCAAACAACACTCCCTGGGAACCTGAGTAGCACTTGAGTGGCTAGACTGTGCTGCCACAGCTTCACTGCTATAGTTATTCGAGCTAGCTCTGGTATCTCTACATGTGCTGCAGTCACACCTGTGATTCCAGCAGAGAGACACCCTGAGAAAGTGAAGGGGCCCTGGAGCTGCTGACACTGGTACTTTTATCTAAAGGAGAGGAAAGGGAAGAAGTCATTGAAGGTGTGTGTGGGGGCGGGGGGAGGTGGAGGGGGGAAATCGTTGGTGGGAAAGCAAATGGCAAAAGAGAGGGAAGAGAAGTTAGGTGGCCCGATCTATGGGATTCCAACCTGAGACCCTTAATATGGGATGAAAGGACACCTAATGGGCCAAGATGGGAATTGGGTATGTTTAATAGATCTGACAGCACTCACATACAGAATCCCTTCAGGTTCAGTTCAATTGGGCAGGAAAGCCAAAGCACAGGCCAGTTCTGATTTTTCCCCATCCCTGTTCTGAACAACGTTAAAAAATGCCTAATTTCATTGATAGTGGTTAAAACAGAGTTGGGCTGGAGGGAACCTCTCTCCAGTTTGTAACATTCAGGGCTAGTCTATACTGGCAACGTTAAAGCGCCAGCACTTTAACGTGGCTTGCATGGTCGCGGCAGAGCGCTGGGAGAGAGCTCTCTCAGTGCTCTAAAAAAAATCCACCTCCATGAGGGCGTAGCTCCCAGTGCAGGGAATGCAGCTCCCCGCACTGGTGCACTGTCTACACGGGCGCTTTACAGCGCGGAAACTTGCTGCGCTCAGGGGGGTGTTTTTTCACCCCCCTGAGCGAGAAAGTTGCCGCGCTGTAAATTGCCGGTGTAGACAAGCCCTCAGAGAACAACATTCCTGTCAGTAACATTATGTGGCTTTAAATACTGCAACAATTGCTAAACATAAAATGATTCAGCAATTTCCCTGCTATTCGAATTGCCCTTGGGTAACTCAGCACTTGTTACTTGAAACTTACTCTTACATAAGGCTCAGAATCTATCCATACTGCCATCTGGTCTGGTTAACCTTGCAGGACTAAATTTCATCACACAACAATACTCTGAAACAGTTATAATTAACCTAATTCATTGGTTACTCTTTTCACCTGCTACTAATGCTACAAAGTCACTGTATTACAATTATTAACCTTCTCGACACACATTGAAGAGAAAAATGAATCACTTACTAGCTGGCTTTCCCTACCACCTCCCAACCCCCTAATCCTTTTCAAAATATAAACACTAAAACTCAGATTTTCAAAACACTCAGCCATGGCCTAACATTGCAGTTTACTTCAATGGAAGCAGAGTTGGGCCTACACTGAGACCTTTTGAAAAATCCTACACTAAATCAACCTGGTCCCAATATTCCTTTATTCAAATTAGCAGAGAAAGTATCATTGCGATTCCTGATACCACTAGGAGGATTTCGATTTTACATACAAAGGCCTTGACTCCTAAACCATATGGGTGGAACCCTCTGCCTTGAGGAACCCCACTGATGTTCTTGGGGCCACACTGCACATCTGATTGTATGATTGGGACCATAGGGAATAGAATGAAAGGCTCGGTATTTTATATAATCATATCTAGGCAAGGATTCCTAAACGTTTGTAAAAATCTTATTTTCCAGTCTATAAACTAGTTCTTTATCAGTGGCACAATGGAAGGCTTCTGAAATCCAAACACCCACTTGGCTAAAAGCTCTGAAAGAATTAAGCAGTTCTAAAAAACGAAAGCTAAATGGTTATGTAAATTTAGGAGAGCAATATTTTGATGGAATAAAGATGTACTCAAAAGTTTTCTTATAAAACAGGAAATGATTTAGTGCAGAAAATTCTTATTTCACACACACAAATGAGGTCACAAAGAGTCACTTCTACTTTTCCTTTCAGCAAGAACCGTTCATCAATAGTTTATGTGCTGTCATAATAGTTTTCAGTGTCAATAAAACTACAACAGTTAAACCAAGTTATACCCAGTAAAAATGTTTGGTGGACTAGAAAATCTCTCTCATTCAGATACAAATTATAAATTTACTGATCTTAGAAAACACAACTAACAAAGAGAATAGAGGCAAAGCAAATAAGTAGCCAAGAAATAGATAGAAACCCTCATACTATGCAGCTGGCTAACAGAGTGTTTGCTACAAACACTGAATTTTTAATGT
The DNA here is from genome assembly GCA_003942145.1 of Platysternon megacephalum. Taxonomy (NCBI): domain Eukaryota; kingdom Metazoa; phylum Chordata; order Testudines; family Platysternidae; genus Platysternon; species Platysternon megacephalum. The sequence goes on from QXTE01000180.1 coordinate 819,853, forward strand.
TTGGCTTAAGCACAAACTTACACCCTAATTTTCAGAAGCAGAAATAAAGACTTTCTGGTTATTTGAAAGATTAAAAGAATGATTCAACTTTAAAACAAATAGGAAACCAGCAATAAAGTCATTCAGGAAACTTTTATTTTGGATAACTGAAAAGAATAATCCAAGAGACCAATATTATCTCTATAATCATAGCAATATCATTATTGGTCTTTTAATAATTTTAATCTATAGTTTCCCACAATCCAACAGCACACTAAATGCTATAAAAATCTGAATTTGAGACTGTGAGGATTAAGTGCTTGACTAATAAATCACAACTGCAAGTACTTCTGTCTAAAAGAAAGAATGGTACCTGGGTACTTTACTAACCTTTTAAACTATATACATGAAAGGAAACAGAAGTACATTTGCATTTAAGACAAGAGCTTCATGTACTATTTGTAGTTCAAACAGTGTGAGGTGTGGCTAGATATTAAGCAGTGATAGAGGCAGAGACAAAAACCTCAAAGTATATGATCAGTAATATTGAAAAAACCCAATTCATTAAGGGCCTGATCTAATGTGCACTGAAGTCTAATGTAGTCTTTCCATTGACTTCAATGTATGTTGGATCAGACCTTAGTTTATTGAAAGAGGATTGCTAAAATTTCAATCTCCACAAAAATCTAGTAAACCAGGGTTTAAAACAGGTAATGCCCACCATAGGCGCCGACTCCGTGGGTGCTCCGGGGCTGGAGCACCCACGGGGAAAAATTAGTGGGTGCTCAGCACCCACCGGCAGCTCCCCACCCAGCTCACCTCCGCTTCACCTCCTCCCCTGAGCGCGCCGCATGCCCGCTTTTTTTCCCTGGCTCCCAGCGCTTGTGCCGCGAAACAGGGCGGGGATTTGGGGAAGGGGTCCAATATGGGCCGGGAGGGGGTGGAATTGGGGTGGGGACTTTGGGGGAGGGGTTGGAATGGGGGCGGGCAGGAGCGGGGAAAGAGTGGAGTCGGGACGGGACCGGGAGGGCGCGAGCACCCACCAGCGCCGGGGAATGTTGGCGCCTATCACGCCCACCATAATTCCATAACTGCAGCTCACTGAACATATCACCAAGAAGTGAATCTGGTTACTTACGATGTTCCTTGCCGTGAATTAGGCAATGTTTTTGAAGGTGCATCATACTTCTCTGTAAAACCAAAGAAACACAGTTGGTGTTGTCTACCTTATTTGTGCCATATTTTATTGCACTGACTTTTTATTTGTGTTTCTAAACAACTTGATCTTTGGGTCAGGAATTTTCACAGACATATGATGCTGATCCAGCTGATCCTGGCTACTGACCATTCAAGACAGAGTTTTCTAATATTTTATAGTTTTATATCCACGAAATAAATATATAACAAAGATCAAGGCCCCAATTCAACAAAGCCCTCAAGCATATGCTTAAATTTGAGTATGTGCTTAAGTTCATCCCTACTCAACAAAGTCCTGGAATATGTGCTTCTAAATCACTTAAATCCTTTTGAAAATCTCTCCCCTATGTCACACACACACTCTCTCTCCTCCCTCCCCCCACCCACCCCCCGCACTCTGTATGGATGCTCCCTTTATAATGTCAAGTCTGGTTTGGATATTTTTTTCCCTTTTACTTACTCTGATTCTGTATTACAGATCCAACAAGCTGGGATTCCTAGAAAGAATAAAAGTTAAAAATTAAAATGTTTATAAAAAGTTGAGAGAGACAAGGTGGGTGAGGTAATATATTTTATAGGAACAACTTCTGTTGGTGAGAGAGACAAGCTTACACACAGCTCTTCTTCAGTTCTTTCAGAGCACTAAACCTAATATAGTATTAATTATAATAGTTGTCTGTTTGCAGTTATCTGCATTTTGTTTCTGGAGGGGTAGGCTCCGATTTTGTAGAGGTGTTGAGCACTCATTCACAGCTCCCAAGAACTTAAAATAGACTTGTGGATATTCGGCACTTCTGAAAAACCAGGCCCAACAGTTTAAATTGAGTTACCTATTATATGAAAATCTGTCTTCTTGGTGGCTGACCTTCTGTCTTTGTAATGATGCAGAACCCTAAAATGTACTGAGATAGTTTATCCTGGACAAGAAGGAGATGTACTAGTAATGTCAACAGTACATATATTATTGGTATATTAATTTTTGAATCTTGAAATAAAGTGAAAAGAAGATTTGGTAAACATTTATGAGGACACTTTTAAAGTGATAATAAAGAGTAGTTATTGTTTATGCTATAAACACAGATGAGACCTTGCAAATCTTTGTGAAAGCATGAATTATTTTTGAAGACCAAGATCCTGACAAACATACATTAGGGTTTTTCTTTTCCTGATTATTCATCCAAGTTTTTCTATTGCTCAAGATGTGTTTTATAACAGACAGAGTTCAGTGTAAAATAAAAAAGGTAGGAGAGGATTACAGCTGGATACATACAAGAAGTTTGTAGCCCAAATAAACCTAAATACTCAGAAGCAAAAGCTAACCTAATTTTGATCCAAAAAGATGGGTTTAAAATAAGGTAGAGCGACTTGATATTTAAAATCCATCCTGCTTTCATTGCATATCTGAATTTTCTAAATAAAACCAAAATCTAACAGCCAATTGCTGTACTGAAAGAGACGAGCTCAGGTGAAAATGTATCTTAGTTGAAAGCTCTATTCTAAGACCATGTCTGCACAATGGGTACTACAGCCACATAACTAGAGAATTGTAACCCCAGACTGTAGATGCAAACTAACCCAACAGAAGGAGTTTTTCCATCACTGTAGAAACTCCACCTCCCCAGACGAAGGTAGCTAGGTCAACAGAAGCATTCTTCCATTGACCTAGTTACATCAACACCGGGGGTAGATGGATTTTTCACATCCCTGAGCAGCACAGTTATGTCAACCTAAGTTTTAAGCGAAGACCAGGCCTTACACATTAAAAAGTATGTGGGGGAGGAAGGGAGGTTGTTGGTTTTTTACCTTTATTGGAAAAGGAAATTTTGAAGGCTCAGCTGTGCTGGGCGTATGGATAGCTGTCAAGGGAGGTGGCCATGAGTGGGTCATTTCCTAGAAAAGAATTAAAAGAAAAAGGATAGATATTAAATGTTTTTAAACTACTGATACCCAGGTGAAGTTCTACACCATTCATATCAATACACTGAAAAGTCCCTGATGGGTCTGCTTATAGCTAGAAGATTATCTAGAAAACATTTCCTGTGAAATTTACATTCTGGTCATTCTCAATACAAAGCTATGGCCCCGAACTCGCAAACACTTACACATGGGAGCAGTCCCACTGAAGACTATGTAAAGTTAAGTATATGTCTACGTGTTTGCAGGATTGGGGCCTAATACATTCCAGCTATTAGATGTAGTAAAAGCAGATGCAAATAAAAATTTAATACAAGCTCTTTGGCTTTCAAAGTGCAGGACTTCCCTATTATGGAAATTATCACAGTCACTGATGGTGACACAATGGATAAATAATGGATGCCATTTTAGAAGGCTTTCCATAATACCAGGAGGTCAACCAGCGAACTCTGGATGCAACTGATCTTCTCTTTACTATCTACTTTTAAGCAACCCACTCAGATTTGGAGCTGAAACTGCCTCCATTGGCACCATTAAAAACTGAGCATTCACTGCTCCAGGTACCTGTGGTATGACTTAATCCTTCAGAAGCCGGTTATCCTGAGATTAATAAATTTTAATGCCAGAATGGAGCACTATGATCACCTTGTCTGATCTCCTACATAACATGGGCCATACAATTTCAACCAATAATTACTGTATTGGACCCAACAACTTGTGGTTGAACTAGCACATCCCTTTTAGACAAGGGGAGTCAATAGGCGGACCACGGGCAAAATCTAGATCACCAGACACTTTTGAATGGACAGCCAAATCTGTTTGTTTACTTATCATCATCATCATCATTATTGTGGAGTGAAAAGTGTTTCTCTAGAGTCTGGACCTTGATTATACCTTGACCAAGAAATTTGGACCTTGGGGAAAAAAAATAAAATTAAATTGACTACCCCTGCTTTTAGGAATAGAGGCAGTCTCAATTTAAAAACCGAGTGACGGAGCTATTCAAAACGCTTTACAAACTGGCCAGTTTCAAGGATTTTCCTGTCACCGTTGGGGACGAGTGTAACTGAGAGGCAAGCTGAATCCAGGAGGATTAGGCCCAGACTCTAGGAGGGAAACAATCCTGATGCAGTTCTAGCTCTTCAGAAATCCTTCTTCCCTTCTCACCTGAATTCCAGATATTCCCCTCCTCCCACCATTGCTAGGTGCCATCTTCTGGTGCTTGTTCCTAGCCTGAGAAGCAGCAGGGTACAGAAGCAACTGGAATTGGTAGGGACTAGCAGGTAAGGTAGAGAATGAATAATGCCTCTTGTGGCACTCAGGCCTTGTCTAACCTAGGATTTTAAAAGTGTGTTGTTAGAAAACATTAGCTACTGTTCTAGTTAATGTGTCTGAAAAGTCTAGTCTAGACAAGGCTCTGCCTTTATCGCATGCTCAACTAGCTGAGTTACAGCCTCATCTAGACAAGGCCTCAGGGAACATTGGGGTTCGAGAAGTTAGAAGAACCTGGTTAGACTCAGGAAAAATGCAACTTACTTAGCTCCTGTCCCTGATCTTAGAACCCTCAAGACAGTACTCATTCCAAGAGCTAAACATAAATCCATAGGGCTGGTCATTCTCTCCTTCTCACCCCAGTAGTATTACTTATCTCATGTTCCAACAGACACTTCTGCCTTCAATAAACAAGAATTTCCCTTTTTCCCAGTCCATATTCTCCTCTTTCCTCAGCCTTAAACTCATCATTCTGAATTGGTGTCATCACAATTGTTCCTCACGGAAAAAAAGTATAACGCCAGGCACTGACTTCATTGGAGGCCGAAATGACCGAATGAAATTAGCATGGCAGAAAGATCACTTCGAACACAAACATCCGCAGTTTGACAAAGATTTTACACAAATTAACAGGTAAATTATTCGTGCGTAAGTGTTCCCCTTTGTACCACAGTCTGACACAATCTTCTCTACCAGGAGCAACATGAGGAAAACTCTGAAATGTCTCTTGCTTCCCAACCAAATCACATTTCAAGGAAGGATTTTAATGTGCAGAAGAGATTTACATTTTAAAAGTCCACATTGTTATATTTGGCTATACAAACATCCATTAAGGTTGTCTAGGGAGATTTCTATGCATGAGCTGGAGGCAGAGTATTTTATAAAACCTTATCATCATCTTTATGAGCCTCTTATCACAGCTACCCTAAGTAAATGTGCGATCATATCATTACCTTTGTCCTCCTTCTCTCTTCACTCCTATTGTTTCATAGAATCACAGGAGTGGAAGGGACCTCAAGAGGTCATCTAGTCCAGTCCCCTGCACCCATGGCTGGACTATTATCTAGACCATCCCTGACATGTATTTGTCTAACCTGCTCTTAAAAATCTCCAGTAATGGAGATTCCACAACCTCCCCAGGCAATTTATTCCAGTGCTTAACCACTCTGGCAGTTAGGAAGTTTTTCCTAATGTCCAACCTAAACCTCCCTTGCTGCAATTTTAGCCCATTGCTTCTTCTCCTATCCTCAGAGGTTTGTTGCCTTTACTTGTTGCAACTTGTTTCAAAATTAGATTACTCTTTTGGGCATGGACCACATATCTCCATATATTTGTGCAATGCCTAACACTTTGGGTTCCTAATCATGATTGGTTCCTTTGGGCACTACAGTATTAATACTAATCAGAATCTGTTATCACACAGGAAAACAGTGTATTTCCTAAAGTGTGAGGGGAAAGGGTAACCCTTATGCAATGGTAACAAATATTGCACCTGGTATTAAGTGTTTGTAGGATCAGGTCTCAAATGAAACAGTGCCCTGATTACATCTTCTGGTTATGACTGAAGGGTAAGAATATTGAATCTTTCAAGCAACATTGAGGGAAATGAGTGGTAGAAATATACATCTCTGATGAGACACAGAGCATTGGACCAGGGTTTAAAATCCTTGAACTGCCTTTTCAAAATTAACTTGACTAGCTTCTGAAACAAAGACATTTTCATACAATAGGTAGGAAGATGCTACCACTTAACCCACCTACTGTCTGTATTTCACACTTTTCTACCACTTCTTATGAAATAAACCATCTTCTTGTGTGATAACCCTATTAGAAGTTTGTAGAGCCAAATGCAGGAATGCCAGGCTTCTGGACTAGCTTTGCGAGATCAGACCCTTAACTACCATGAATGCGGACTGGCTGAATGGCAGTGTTCTGCATTGATCTGCAGAGGTGAGATTTCCAGTCTCTAAGGCCTTGTCTACACTGCCACTTTACAGCGCTGAAACTTTCTCACTCAAGTTTCAGCGCTGTAAAGTGGCAATATAGACAGTGCACCAGTGCTGGTAGCTACTCCCCTCGTGGGGGTGGTTTTTCGCTGATGCCGTGACTACAGAGCCACATTAAAGCGCTGCCGCGGCAGTGCTTTAAGGTTGCTAGTGAAGACGTGCCCTTAGTCTCATTCTCTCAGCCAGCAGGAACTGGAAGCACTGATGAGTTCAACATCTTTGGGAAAAGCAGGCTTTGCATTCAAAAACAGCAACCATCTAATTAAAATGCAGACTGGGTTGGTTCCATAGTATTTATTCTATGTTGCTTGTAAGTCTTCTGTATTTTATCAGAGGCATTACTTTTAGATTCTGTTGGATGCACAACGAAACAATCCTGGTAATTGCATTGTGGTCTGATGCAACAGAAGCACAATACAATTTCTCCCAATTCTGCCTTTTAATGAAAGTGAAAGATAAGTTCAGGTGAAAAGAGACTCACTACACAAGTATCTGTCTTTAAACAACTGAAGAGTTGCAGTGGTGCACTCACCTTCAAAATTTCTTCAACGCAATGGACTTCATTGGGGAAGGTTTGCTAAAATGAGAGAGAGAGTCTTCCATTAATTCACATGAACACTTTGTCTGAAATCAAAGATGAGCAAAGGCATTTACTGATCAGATACTATACATTTTGTGGAAGCTAGTAAATAAAACATTCATGAAACTAAAGATGTGCCCCCAAAATAGAGGTTGTTAATATTAAGAGTGAACTTACAAAGCTGGGGCTTTCAGCTCCTTGCTGAAGGGAATGAGGATCAGGGTGGGGCGAAGAAAGGTGAGGCTTCTATCCATAAATAGCAGCATCTATTGGATGACTGGTAGCTGCTCTATCACAGCTATGAAGGAATGCAGTTTAGCACTCCTGGACAGAGAATTGCCATGAATCACTGGTGTAGATAAGGAGAGGGGAAGGAAACATCCTATCATGCGCTCATTCAACCTCACTCTAGTTACTGCTGTGTTTCCGGCTAATGTTCATGTCTTCACTTCTGAGCGCTAGCTTTGCATTAACTTTTTTTTGTGATAAACTACATACAGAGAGGAAAACCAAGCTCAGTAATTGGAGGCACTTGACTCGTTTGACCAACAGGGTGTCCCTCTCCCCCCAGCTTCATGACCTGCTTCGTTACCTTTGGGTGCACTTGATTTGGTAGACTGCCAGGTAGTGTGAAGCAACACCAGACTGAGAAGCAGAGACAGGGCTGGGTCCATGCACAGACAATACAGGTCAATGCCTAAAGCCCCAGCTCCTTGAGTCATGTGATTACATCAGACTCTGAGCTTTCATTTAAAGACAGTTTCTAGCTCCTATAGTTGTGATGAAAAGCGTGACAATATTACCCAAGTGTAACTGATGTAGTGACGTCTGCCTCAGTCTGCAGACAGCCTGAAACAGCAGCTCTGTGGGGAGAGGGGGATGGGCAGCCCCATGCACCTCATGGTGTGTTAACCCCAAGTTCCACTGCCCTGGGGGGGGTCCTCTCAAAACCACTCCAGCAGAGGACCCTGTGTGTGGCAGGAGCCAGGCCCCAGCAGCTAAGGTAAGTAACATGGGTCCCCCTGCCTCTCTGGAGGTGTGGGGGACTCCTGCTACTTCTGAGGGAAGGAAGGCCCCATGCTGTTGCCTCTTCACACCTCAGGGAGTGGCGAGTGCCTCCTGCCACTACAACGAAGTGGGGAAACCATGGACTGACCTCAGGTGTGAATGGAGATCTGGGGCAGAGTCACGTAACATTTGCCAATTATATAACACAGGACAGACGTTATGGCTTGTGCACAGAAATTAGTTTGTTTTAAATATCCCGTTGAGCAAGTAACAAAACCACCTAGCAGTATCTACAACACTCAGGCCAGGTCTACATTATAAACTTACTTCTGTATACAGTGGAGTTGCATCATAGGCGCACTTAACTTANAATTGATAAGTAACAAAAAATTAATTGAGCAAGTAACAAAACCACCTAGCAGTATCTACAACACTCAGGCCAAGTCTACATTATAAACTTACTTCTGTATACAGTGGAGTTGCATCATAGGCGCACTTAACTTACGCAATTTTAACTATACGCGCTCAGCAAAACAAACCAAAAAAAAGAGAAAAATAAGTTAAATGCTGTACCTGTAGTGCGGGCGATTCCACCCGCCATTCCACTCAATGAGCGTTTGACTATACGTGATTTTCGCCTTACGCGCTGACTTCAGAACCTAGCCCCCGCGTAAGATGCGACTCCCCTGTAACTACATTTCTCAGGGGTCTGAAAAATCCACCTGTTATACTGACCTAACTCCCAGTGCAACGCAGTTATACTGACCTAACTCCCAGTGTAGACAGCGCTATGTTGATGGGAGAGCTTTTCCCCGCGATATAGCTACCGCTTTCTGGCGGAGGTGGATTAACTACGCTGATGGGAGAAGCTGTCCCGTCTGTGTAGTAATGTCTTCACTGAAGCACCAAAGTGGTGCCACTGCACTGGTGCAGCGTTTTAAGTGCAGACCTGCCCTACCTGTGGATACAGCCAGGGAGGTGAGAGGAAGACAATGCCTCATACCTCTCAAGCACACGAATGTAGAAGGTACAGTACATACCAGCTCAGCCAGCGGATGCACAGTGACATATGGTTATGGTCTACGGCACACAGGGATACTCAGTGGAAAAAAATCAATAGGAAGCCCTCTCATTCCAGCACCACGATAGCAAAGACTGGGAAAAATGTCAACGGACAGGACAGAACACTGCTTCAAAGTATCCACCTGATGTCCGGCCAGAGAGAACAGGCCTGCCTTATTTATGTGTATGTTTCTCATTTACTGTTTTCTATCCTAGTAGCAAAAGGCATCTTTTATACATACTGCCTCATACCTGACTAGCATCAGCCTTAACCAAAACAAATAAAATAATAAAAAAAATGAAATCAGGAAATAATTTAATAAGCTCCATTTGTCGAGCAGCTGCAATCACCAACTTGTGGTTAAAACCAACTTTTCACCCTTCATTGAGAGCATAGGGATCAAACCAAAACATCTGGCTGTCAGTGTAATTATGGAAGGGAGGAGGCTAGGGAGAAGGATTCTCGAGCATTAACGAAATGAGGTCAGAAAGCTGCAGCTCTTGACCAGAAAGACAGCTTCTTCCTGACCTCCACAGTCAATAAAAGCAGCAAAGCTAGCAAACAAGGGGTCCTCAGTGCTGTCACTAGTAAGTCACTCTAACCTGCCCCAGACGTTTTCCACGTGTCACACTGTTCACATGTGGAAGGGGCAAGAGCAGACACACCCCTTTCCCTAGCATGCTAAACAACTGAGAATATTTCCTCCTCATCCCTGTAAAGCTAGCAATATGTCTACCCTCACGTACTGGAGATTTTACTTTTTCTCCGCAAAACAAACGTCATGAGTTTGATTGTGATCTTTCTGACACCAATATACACCAGAAGTCACTCCTCTGGGTCAAATGAGTTACACAGATGAGACATCACTGAGATGTGTGTGTTCATTCATTCAAGAGACAAAAAAGCAACAAAAAACTCTTGCATTACTGTGGTGGAGATTTAAACACATCACAGCTCACATTGCACAAAGGAGCTCTTCCCATCTTTTTAATGTCAGCAGTTGTAACTCTGTAGTCCAACAGTCTAACTAGGCTTGGTCTACTCTAGCAATCTAGGTCGGTATAACTACGTGGTTCGGGGGTGTAGAAAATCCACACCCTTGAGCGACGCAGTTACACTGACCTAACTCCCTGTGTAGACAGTGCTATGTCGACAGGACAGCTTCTCCCGAAAACATAGCTACCGCCTCTCGGGGAGGTGGAGTACCTATGTGGATAGGAGAAGCCCTCCTGCCGGCACAGGTAGCATCTTCACTGCAGCATCAGAGCAGCGGCACCACCGCTGCAGCATTTTAAGTGAGGACAAGCCCTTAGTTCCCACTGGCCAACACCCCACGAGCTCTAAAAACATGCATGTCGTCACACTGAAATGCAACAGTCTCACCTGACAAAAAGGCACTTCTGAAAATATTCCAGTACAGCAGGGGTTCTCAAGTTTCATTGCACCGCGACACCCTTCTGACAACAAAAATTATTACACAACCCCAAGAAGGGGGACTGAAGCCTGAGCCCCCTGGCTTTGGCTTCGGCCCTGGGTGGTGGGGCTCGGGCTCCAGCCCTGTACACCAGCAAGTCTAAGCCAGCCCTGGCGACCACATTAAAATGGGGTCGTGACCCAGAGTTTGAGAACTGCTGTTGTACAGCCTGCGGCACCTGAGAGGACCAGTTACATAAGGGATTTAAAAGATTGTCGAAATAGTGGACAGACCAGGAATTACCCTGGTTCAAGTATCAAAGTCCCTTGGCCTTTACAATATAGTAACTGAAAATCAAGTTGGCTTTTCCTGTATAGGATCTCACTGTTTTAAGGGGTTAATTGGTGGCAAAAGTGGAACACTTAACGTGAGGCAGGAGGAAACCAACAATGGTCAGTTCTCTTTTCACCCTGTCTGTGAGTTCAAACCCCTTGATTAACTCAGTGCAGGCCTGCGGACGTTGGGTTTTTGAGCCTGGTTCAGCTTTCTATACCGTAACTCCTTACTGTGAAATCATCAGGAGGATTCAGTGCGATTCTGTACGTTCCTGACTGCCAGCTGACTGTACAGCAGAGTGCTCACATGCTAGCAGGAGATAGGAGATACCTTCTCTGGGTACAGTAAAGAACATGTAGCTGAAACACCCATAGCGCCGGAAAAAAACACTTCAGCACTGGGCAGTGACAGCACAGCACTGTGTTTCCTCTACTATACTTTATTGTGAAGGGATCTTACTTGTGTCTTCTAAGATATTTCACATTTGACTCTATAGCCCAGGGGTCGGCAACCTTTCAGAAGTGGTGTGCCGAGTCTTCATTTATTCACTCTGATTTAAGGTTTCGCGTGCCGGTAATACATTTTAACATTTTTAGAAGGTCTCTTTCTATGGGCTGGTCCACACTAGGGGCGGGGATCGAAATAAGATACGCGACTTCAGCTACGAGAATAGCGTAGCTGAAGTCGAAGTATCCTGTTTCGAATTACCCGCGCTTACCTCGCGTCCTCGCAGCGCGGGATCGACGTCCGTGGCTCCCCCGTCGACTCCGCGAACTCCGCTCGCCCTGCTGGAGTTCTGGAGTCGATGGGAGCGTGTTCGGGGATCGATGTATCGCGTCCAGACGAGACGCGATACATCGATCCCCGCTATATCGATTTCTACCCGCCGATCCGGGCGGGTAGTCTGGACGTAGCCTAAAAGTCTAATATATAACTCAACTATTGTTCTATGTAAAGTAAATAAGGTTTTTAAAATGTTGAAGAAGCTTCATTTAAAATTAAATTAAAATGCAGAGCCCCCAGACCGGTGGCCAGGACCCGGGCAGTGTGAGTGCCACTGAAAATCAGCTCGCGTGCCGCCTTTGGCACGCGTGCCATAGGTTGCCTACCCCTGCTATACCCATTACCATAAGAGTACAAGCAATTCTGGGGATTTCAATCTGCTTTTACTCTTATGCTAATAGATAAATTAAAACGTAAAATAGCTACAGCAATGAGGAATTATATGCCCCTGCAGGAGAGTCTCCCCTCCCCCTACCCCAACCCCCATCTCCGTAAAGAGAAAAGTCAAACCTGTGTTCTTGAGAACATTTTAGGTTAATATTTGAACTCTGATATGTTGCTTTGTGATAGAAAAAACTGAAGGACACGTTACCAATAAAAGGTGCAAGTGGTAAAGAAAACTGTTGCCAATGAATGGACTGCCACCATCTGCATCAGACACACATCAAAATGTTTACTTTACAGGGTTCAGTCACAAACTGTCCCAAGTAAAAATTGGCATTTATTTTCAGTGCCAAAAAAATAAAAATGATAGAGCCACTTGAAGTTACAATTTGGTTTTGAGAACCAAATTCTCCCCGGTGCGGTGGGCCAGCACCAGGATTTCTGCATCACTTTCATGCTGATCCTCGGTGGGATGTAAGGGGTCAGCTAGCTAAACGACCATGTGGGACTGTCTTAAAACCTCCTACGCCCTGCAGAACTGGTCTCCCCTAATCAGCCTAGACAGGGTCTGAACAGAAGATGAATTTGTGGGCCCAGGACAGGGCATGGATCTGCACTTATAGGGATCCTGGTGTCCTATACAACCAGCACAGAGGGGCTACACATGCTATTTCAGCCCAGAAGTACTGGAATTGCAATGTCAAGAGGCTGTCAAGGCTGCCCTGCACCCTGGCCATGGGTTGGGAGGAGGGGTGTACGCGTGTGAGTGTGTTTCATTTTTCAGGTTCTTCTTCTGTGCCCATCACTGTGGTATCTGAACCCCCATGAGTTCCCCTCCCTAACCTTTTCACGCCCCACCCATATAGAACTTGAATTTCTGGGCTTTATGTAGGTGGAGAGAATATTACTCAGAATGAAGAATGTAAATCTCTGTTTTGTTTCAACATGTTTCCTAACATTAAACCACTATTACCACCCAGAAGCAAGCACTTTCCTTACCAGTTCTGTAGAGAGTTGGGGGAAAAGGGAAAAAATAATTTTTGTCCAAAGAAGAGAGTTAAAAAAACCCAAACCTTGAAGTACAAAAAAGAAAAAGAAAAAATCAACAATCATAAAGCAGCTCTATTGAAGAATTGTGGGTTCAGAACATTAAATATGACATGTTGGTTTCCATCCCTGTGAGCAGTTTTACAGCCTTTAGAGAGAACACTGTAAAAATTTACTCACCAAGGAAAACTAGATTTAACACCATGCATATTTTCTGGCTGACACTGCCATTTGTACACGCTCCAGCTAGGATTTCTTCATGACACGTTCATACTAAATTTCAATTAGGGAATGATGCAGACTCCTGGGAGAACCATATTACCACCCCCACCCTCCACACCCACCTTAGTTACATGCACAAAACCATAGACGTGGTGCCTACTGGCGAAGTATATTTAAAAGCATCCAGCAAGTATGTGTGTGTGATGCTGGCAGACCAGGTTGTCAGCTCAAGCTGAGAAGGAGTTCCCCAGAGTTATTCTGGGTAGGTTAAAGCAGGTAAAATATATGTACAGGTGAGTCACAGTCTGTAGTTCCTAATGGTAGCAGAGTCGTAGTAATCTGCCAGTTTCCCTACGACTCTGCTACCATTAGGAACTACAGGCTGTGACTCACCTGTACATATATTTTACCTGCTTTAACCTCTCAATAACTCTCATTTCCTTTTCTTAGCTAATAAACCTTTATTTAGTTTACCATAGAATTGGCTACCAGTGTTGTCTTTGGTGTAAGATCTAGAGTATCACCTGATCTGGGTAAGTGACTGATCTCTTGGGACTGGAAGCAACCTAAATGTGATGTGATCTTTGGCATAAGGGACCATTTATCACTAAATCTAGTTTGTCTGAGTGACAAGATAGAATGAAGCATCTAAGGGGACTGTATGTGACTGCATGGTAAGACTGGTACAGTGATCCAGGAGTTCACATCTGGTACTGGCTGGGTGAAATCTAATTATAGAACATACCACCAGTTTGGGGTATCTGCCCTGTTTTCTGACAGTCTGCCCTCTCAGTTGTGAGCCACTCCAGACAACGTGACAATATGCATTTTCCATGAAGCAAGGGGGGAGAAAAAAAAGATACTACAGACTCATGTCATAAGATTTAAAAATGTGTATCTATGAAAGTGGTATCTGCAGTTACAGTAACTAGAATACTATTACAAGGACTAATAGTTCTCATGATTCATGGGGGCATAAGTTAATCTATAGGGGTAGGGGCAAGTAAAAATTAATTATTGTACCACTGTCCAGGCACAGTATGGGCATTTTGCTTTCCTCTAAAGCACAAGGTGTTGGCTAATGGCAGAACCTGAATGCTGGACTACATGGACTAATAAAATGCTCCTGTATAGCAGTTCCTTTATTCAGTCCTCTATTGGTAATTTGATGGTGGTGTGGGTGCTTTTAGGACAGTGTTTCTCTCTTCACTAGCAGAGAGAAATAACAAATACCGGAAAGGATTTGGCTTTGCGTGTTAAAAGCCAAACAAAATAATGCTATTGATGGGCTTAATCCAATGTACTTAAGCACATGAGTAATAGAAATCAATAGTACTACTCACACACTTAAAAATGCTTAAATGCTTTGCTGGATCAGAAACAATGTTCAGTGGTTTGCACAATCAAGCCCAATATATCTTCAAGCATTTCCCCATATGTAGAGTTAAAAAACCATCATAGACAAACAAGGAAGCAGAAGACAGATGTTTAATAGTCTTCCTCTAAAACAGACTTCACCAATCCAGGGCAGGTGTATGTGTTGGGGGAGAGAGGGAGTCCCTAATTTAAGAAAGTATGTTAAAATAAATTCTGCACAGACCTACTTGACAGAGGATAGCGACTATGTGGCGAACACCGCAGATTCAACTTGGTGACCAAGTCCATGTGCCTTAAAGACCACAGAGGTTGCTGGTGTCACACCCTTGCACAACTCTGCTGGGCATTTTGAAGGGGGTCGGGAGGAGGCCAGAATGAGAAGGATCAAGGCACTGGCAGTCAGCTATGGCACAGTGCTATCAGGTGCACAAATGACGTACTGTAGCTGATCAAAAGTTCATCTGGCAACCAGTAACGGTTCAGTAATCAACACAAGGAGTAATGAAGAGGAAGATACAACTTCAGTTCAGCTGGCATGAGGAGACCCTTTTGTGTTGACCTAACACAGCTAGAAGGTCATGGCAACAGGAATAGTGCTGCTGCTTTGGAGGCTGGTGGGGGAGAGAGAAAGACTTAACAGCACGATAACCCAAAGTCTGTCATGTTATTCAACAAATGGAAGAGATGCCTGAGGTCACATTCTCTCACATTCACTCAGCATTCCAAGAGCTTTTTAAACTGTAACAAAATGCAACCAAAATTTTCCAAGCTTGGGAACCTAAAGTTGGGCAGCTCAATCCATATTTAGGGTCCTAAAAAAAGTGGCCTGATTTTGAGGGGTTGTGGAATTCTTAATACAAACCCCTCTGGTGTACATTTAAATGTTACATTTCTTATTTAATAGAAAGGACCACAATATTCTACAATTATAATCCAAAACACTACGATTACACTATTGTGAACTGTACTGGACCACTGCCGTAGAATACTGTTATATTTTAATTCTTTCCATTAAAGAGGTGTAGGCATAAAACAGGAAAAAAGAAAAGAAAACAATACATATGTTGCCAGGAGATACAAAATATATTTTAGAAAGATTAAACATATATTGCGAGAAGTCGGAAAAAGAAGTATTACAATACTCAATCTGGAATTAAACTAATAAAGTGAAAAACATTCAGAAGGTGCAATGGTTAATACATAATTGGTGCCAAATTATGAGGTATTCATCGTAAGGTTAATTTCCAATACTAATTATTTTTTTCATAGCTAGAAGATCTCTTACTATTAAATCATTAACAGACACACAACTGGGACATTTCTATACTTTTGTGAGATATGACACAGAATGTGACATACACCTTGTCCTCCTCCATCCTAAAAAAAGACATTTGCTACAATGAATGCGTCACATACATTAAGAGGTTTCTCTCCTGCCCCTTCCCCCACATCCATACATCTTTTAACTGGATTCTTTGCAAGATGTGCAATATATACAGTAGTTTAGAGCAGTTGCTGTCAAGACAAAACTGGCCATACATTACTTCACCAGTCACAGGGTGTCGTTGATGAAGCAAATGAGCACTTTTAAAGTTGGCAGCAGTAACAGCACACAGATTGTGCAGAGATCATGAAAGGAGATCTGGATGCAGATATTAACCGGAATGGAAGTGAACTGCCTTCATGGAAGCATTAAGGTGTTACGGAGCTTTCTGTTCATTTCTGCATCACTACTTTCCACCCCACTGCTTATCTGAACGCCTACTACTGTCATATTCTGTTTAGAATTTCCTCTGCGATATCCTGTACAGAACAGACAGCCAGTTTCTCTATATTGATCGTACAGGGTAGAGCTGAATATTGGCTTGAGTCATTGCAGCTTTGTACATTTTTTTTTATAAGAATTTGATACCTGAGCAAATATTCTGACATTTTTCAATCAAAAGGACATTTGGATGTGTATGTGTATATCTTCTAAAAAGAAAATACATCAATGTAAGAACTAAAATACTATAAGTAAGAACTATACTGTGTTTCACTTCAGATGGATTTTTAATGTGAAGAGAGCATACTGAAAAGTTCAAGGAATGCAAGAAGGCACTATAGATTGAGCCTTCAACCCATGCATTCTATCCCATTGGCTGTGCTGCTAATAATAAAATATGGAGATATACCTATCTCATAGAGCTGGAAGGGACCCCGAAGGGTCATCGAGTCCAGCCCCCTGCCTTCACTAGCAGGACCAATTTTGCCCCAGATCCCTAAGTGGCCCCCTCAAGGATTGAACTCACAACCCTGGGTTTAGCAGGCCAATGCTCAAACCACTGAGCTATCCCTCCCCACCTGCTAATTTTGTTTGGTTACTAGTTAAGTCCTTTGCCACTAAAGAACTATTAAGATTCCAGGTAATCTATATGCACTAGAAAGTAGTGTTATTTTAAAAAAGTCAGATTAATCTCAGCTGTTTTCTATTGAATAAATTGGTGCTTTTTAAAAAAAACAAAACAAAAAAACCCCAAAGGTTAACAGTTCTGGCTCTTGCCACTTGAATGTTATGAAGCCCAACTGTAAATACAACAACAAAACTGTGTTTACATGCAGGACCTATTTGAAAACTACAAAACAAAGGAAAATTAAGCTCAAGGCTACTGTACTGTCCTCAGTTCACCTGTATGTGTCTAGTTACTACAGCAGAGGCTTCAGAGCTGGGGGAGACCTTGCATATTATAGGAGTTATATTATCTGCATACAGCAAGGCAAGCTGAGGCCAGCACAGCAGCCTATCCTCAACTACAATCTATTACCTGTATTTTGGGGGATTTAAACTGTTTCCTCTTAACATTACTAGAATGTATTTTTTCTGCATGTCCTTAAAATAAACTAGTCCACAACTGAATCCAGAAATATACTGGTAAAACAAGATACATTCTAGGAACTCTGTTACTCTTGTTACTATGTGGTAATGTTCTGCAATGTATGGTAGAAAATTGTTAAAACATCTAACAGGAGTTGACCTTGTTAGGCCCAAATTTTAGATTCTGATTGTAGAGAGAGGGAGGGGCACTCTTATGGTGATGGGCACCAGTAATAAGAACCTGAACAGATGCTTTCTAAAAGGTTAAGATGTTTTTTCTGTTTAATGAATGGATGTCTGTGGCCCACACAGGGCTAAAATATGGCTCATGGCCACCCTCTCTCTTCAGGGGGAAGACTTTAGGTTAGGTTACTTCAGGTTTTTACTGCTGCTAAACTCAAACAGCAAGTAATTTCTATGCTTCCATTATGAATGATGCATGTAAAAGCAAACAGGAAGGTCGCATGAATTTATTTCTGGGAACAATAATTTATGTAAATTTATAACCAAAGTACATGCTGTCCTATTGGCAGACTGTCAACATGGGTGGGTCTTGTGGGCATACTTGAAAGAGGTTTAAATGTTGCTGCAGATAAAGTATGTTAATTTAACAGATCTATTTTTTCATCCAAATCAATCTCTCTCATAGTGGAACTTTTGGTGCACTGGAAATTTATTATTTTATCAAGAGTTCATGCGAAAAAGGTCTTCTAGGTCTGCGCTCCAAGGATTTGTTTTATGCACAGAACATTTTCCTTTAACGATTCATGAAGCAGCATCAGTCTAATGCTAGGTGATTTTTCTTCCTATGCAAAGTCCTATTATTAATCTCAACAGTGCAGATTTGCTACCAATACAAAGCAAGACCAATAGATAGTGAAACTAACTAATAACAATGTTATGTCAGATGCCCCCAGATTCACATTGGTTTTGTCTGGAATGTTCTTACCCAATATTACACATGACTGTTTACTGAACCCTAAAGCAGCCTTGCCTGTCGACCCAAGGGGAGTCACATAAATGCAATACCATTTGCAACAGTTCACCAGCGTCCTTTCGAATGAATCAAAAAAAGGAAGGGACTTTCCTGCCGTCGGGAAAGGGAGTAAAAGAATGAGGAGAAGGAGGAAGAGCACTGAAGTTTGGAGAATCAGACAGGAGCTCTATGGGGAACAGAAGGCTCAAGCACTGCTGTCAGCTTATCTTCTGCATGCTTCAGTCCCTACTGATAAGAACCTGCATGAAAGCCCAGAGGACCCTGGGGAAAGCTCTAGGCCAGATACCAGAAACCAAGGGCATTGTGTATATAGGGACACTCAGTAATGTTAAGGAGAATCAACTAAAGGAGTGAAGTCAATGTGCATAAATGAAAGCATGTTTAAACCCTGGTGTGGATGCTTTTATTTAGGAGTATAGTGGCCTTAGAGTGCTGTAGCTCCTCTGAAGAGGATAAGTTATAGCAAACAAAAACTTTACTACTGAATGAGATTATCCACACAGGGATTTAATGCACTTTTGTTTATGCACATTGACTTTACATCTTTAGTTGATTTGCCTTATCTTTCCTGCATGTCCGCACACAGACAAACCCCAAGAGAGGAGCAGCTGTCATAAAAAGTACATCTTCCCTGAAGAGTTAGTCCAGGCTCTTACCTGAGTGTTGCCTATTCCAGATACTATCTACAAAACACTGATCAAAGATTGTGGTGCTTTAAATCCAGGTTAGCTGGCATGGCTGGGTGTATAGGTTTGTGCCCAGGTTCTGCTTTAACCAGGTTGGTAACCTGCCCACTTTGTCCTCCAATACCTTTCCACAATTCCTCCCAGGCCATATTTTCGTCTCCTCTACCTACTCCCTTCTCCTGCAAAGGCACTGCTGCTGCTCTTGTATTTCCAGCTAGGCCATAGGTTTACTGCATTGTCTGAATGAGAAAAAAAAAAGACTGAAACAAAAGAAGGTGATGACTCAAACATGCTGTGCATGAGGTGCTGGTGAAACTGATTACCCACAACAGCCCCCTGGAGTATAAAACCACATTTTTGTTTCCTGCCACAGGTTTCACCAGCACCTCTCCCTTCTGATACGGCACAAATAGCTATTCTGTTTGATGTGTTATTTAAGGCACCACTAATCATTTTGGATAAACAGTTTCAGCTGGCTGGGGAAGCCAGACAGCTCTGGAAAGCCTGCGCTCTAGGTTTCTCTACCCAGTAGCGCAGCGAAAGTGAAGGCAGTCTCTGGTTTTAGGGACTGATCTTACTTCTGCTGAAGTCAATGGCAAAGCTTTCCGTGACCTCAGTGGTGCAGGATCATACTCTTACAGGGGCCGCAGACTAGGAGCACAGGCTTTGAAGCCAGCTGGCACCTCTTCACAGTGCTTCAGGGTTGCGGAACCCACAGCACAGTACAACCCTGGGGCACCTTACACAGTTTGATTAACCAAAGTTCAAATTGCGCAGCTTCAGTCCTCAGCACGCATCCAAGCCAGGCACCCACCAGCACTACTGCACAGTCCGACAGTGCCCTACAGAGATTTTTAAATGACCCTTTGAAAAGGATTAGCAGTTTTTAATGCTTACACTTGTGTAAAGTATTCTTACACCATCTAACACACTGCAGTTTCTTGGGGATTTGGGAGCAAATGAGAGTTTAATCTAAATGGACATGCACTATTAACTTGAAATCTAGTCAATTGTTAAAAATGCGTTAAATACAGATATGACACTTACTCTTGATCATCCCCATAAACTTGAGGTTTTACAATCATATTTTCTTATTTTTAAAATGCCTCTCTCCCACCTGTTCTTGTGTGAAAGATCCCCACCAGCCCCTAAAGAACTGACCGCTACACAGGGGAAACAGTAACTTACTAAACACAAAGATCTGTCAAATGCACAAAAAAAGCAAACTGGTGGAAAAAAAGAAAATTACGTTTCCCTCTGTAGTTTCTTTCAGTTACAGAAATCTTGTGTTTCTTGTAACAATACCAGGTTAAACAATGTTCAAAAATAAGTGATTTTTTAAATAATGAAATAGGATTTGACCCAAAGCCAACTTAAGTCAATGGGAGTCTTTCTATAGCAGGGGTCGGCAACCTTTCAGAAGTGGTGTGCCGAGTCTTCATTTATTCACTCTAATTTAAGGTTTCGTGTGCCAGTCATATATTTCAACCTTTTTAGAAGGTCTCTTTCTATAAGTCTGTAATATATAGCTAAACTATTGTTGTATGTAAAGTAAATAAGGTTTCAAAATGTTTAAGAAGCTTCATTTAAAATTAAATTAAAATGCAGAGCCCCCCGGACCAGTGGCCAGGACCCGGGCAGTGTGAGTGCCACTGAAAATCAGCTCGCATGCCGCCTTTGGCACGCGTGCCATAGGTTGCCTACCCCTGTTCTATAGACTTTGGATCAGGACCCTAGGGAATCAGGCTCAGACCTTGGAAAGACTTGCTTTAGTTTAAGGAGGCGAACATTCGCATTAATTTCACAAGGACCAGGCTTCAATGGTACTACTTAAAGTTAAGCACATATGTAAGGCTTTACTTTTTAATTCTCTCTTCAACTATGTGATTTTTGCATTAACCCCAAACAACCACTTACTTGATTTAATTGATTTTAAGGTAAGACAGGACTGTTATGATCATTTAGTCTGACCGTTGAGGAAGCCATTTACTTAAGTTTCAAACTCTGCAGTAACTGACAGCATCCCTAATAAGTGGCTTGGGAAAATCATAACTCAAGATTTTGAAGGCCATTTTTTATTAAATATGTTGTTTTACTAGGGTTAACTCCCACTGAAACCAACAATCCACACATCTTTATCTGACAACAGGGCCCTTTATACCAGAGGATTGATTCATTATAGGAAATTCAGGAATCTATCATCAGTGAAAGTTAAATCTGTAAGAAAGGAGACTGAATTTTCTCAGGAAGTAGCCCAAGACTATGGAATTAACACAGGACTCACTGCTTTCAGAGCCAAGCATAAAAGTCACTTTGACTTAGCTTTTCCACAACACAAAAAAATAAGATAGAAGTAAGGGGAGGGGAGTGAGAAGAGGAGGCGGCACAGAAAAAGCAAAACCAAAACATAAAACCAATTTTAAAAAATCAACTCACTACCTTTGTGGAAAGAGGAAACGAAACCATATGTAGGACTCTGAGGCTTTGCTAAAGGCTTTGTGAGGTGCTCAGAGATCACAGTGGTGATTTCAGAGTAAACAACTGGAAAGATGCTTTCTGGGGGGGAAATAATTAATTTCTCCACCACAGAGACTGACCTGGTTTCGGAGCACGCTGGTGCTGTACATAGTATTAGTTTCACTTTTGCGTTTCTAGAGGGTGGGAAAATAAAAAGCTTTCACATTCTGGTTTACATGCACTAAGCACAACGCTGAGGCATCGAGGTAACAACACTGTAGAAAATGTTTAAACTTTTTTTTCTCCCCATTAAAAAAGATGACACTGAAATTTCAACAAAACATCAAAAATACATTATTTATAAAGTAATTTTTCTAAAAAATGAACACAAAACAATAACGTTTGGCCCTAAACTATGAGCCTGACCAGCTCCATCAAAGTCCACGGGAATTTTCTCTAAATATTTCACTTTTTTTTTTTTTTTAAATAAAAAAAGCATTGTAACTATTCTATGGAAGGTCTAATAAGCACCACTTAACCTATTTACTTCTGTTCCTCTGCTCTCAAATACTACAGTGCAGTGTTCATTTGATGTTATTCCACTGATTAGCAACCGTACAATGCTAAAAGTTATCTTGTTCCTATTCAGTCTTATAGATGAGCTAATTGTAAACTCAGCAGTCCATCCCCACAAGAGAAGACAGCAATTCCCTGCTGCCACAGCAATCATCGTGGGCTTGAAAGCAAATCAAACTATTTCCATGGACTTCTACTCTTGCTTTCTTAAGGTGACATGAGATGACCCCGACAATTGAAGCATTTTACATCTAAATGTTCAGTAAACAATGGTTGCACTGTAGTGTTTATGCGTGAATGCCCAGAGGAAATCAAACATTCTTTAAAGATTTTACACGCTTTTCTAGCCCTGAGATGGATTATTTTGCTCAATCTAAAAATAAACTGATTCTTTTAAAAAACAAAAGCTGATTAATATTCAAGTGAATCCTCTGTCTCTAATTGGTCTTCACCCAATTATAACTGAAATCCAAATAAAACAGATTAATATGAAAATTAAGTGCATGACAACTTGTACTAAATACCGTACATCTGAGAATTCCAGTCAAGAATTCTTATTTCACAAATTAAGTTGTGGGTGGTGTTTTTGTTGGTTTGTTTTATTGTTTGTTTTGTTTTAATAAGAAGTCTTGGCACCAAAATCTCCCTTCGCTCTATGGATGCACATCCCCAACTTTCCATCCTAAGGAAGAAATTTCCTTCCTCTTAGAATCCAGCCGAAAAAGTTTTGTAATAATAAAAAAAAACCCACCCCAGATTATAACCACTATTTAGATATCACATTCTATGATTAAAAACACTGTACAATCACATTAGCTACTTAATCCTCAATGCTTCCCGCCCTTCCCTTATAAATATGTCAGTGTTGCTCCTGACACAGACCACAGATTTCAAGCCATGATTTCACAGAGCAGAACCACCTTATTCAGCTGTAACAAAGAGGAGTCCTTGTGGCACCTTTGAGACTAACAAATTTATTTGGGCATAAGCTTTCATGGAAAACATTCAGCTGTGTACCAGGTCATCTCTCCTATGTTTAGGACACTTCTTTGCAGTGACTCAAGTTAACTTTTCCCCCCTCCTCTCAAAAAAAGCGCTGCTCCCAAAAAACTTTTCAACTCCATATCTCATGCAGAACAGCCCCCACGACCTAAAAGGACTATGAGCAGGAACCTCTGGATTCTGACATTCAGGAGCCTTCACATTCCTCAATGAAAATGGGACAGAAGATGGGAAGAATAAAAAAAGGTTAAAAAAATTTCCTCTGAAGGTAATGGGGATCTTCACTACCCCTTTACAACAGATCAACGTTTCATTTGACGTAGGTGTTGTCAGACCCAACACCGTTTCCAAGAGAGCAGCAAACTAAGACCACTAGTTTCAGTACTGAAACTTCTGCTTTCGAGGCCGGCTCTCTCATTCCAGTCATTCCACTGTGAGAATGCTTCAAAGCACATCAAGGCCTCATCTACAACAGAAAAAGTTATGCCAGTGTTATACAGGTGTAGCTATACCAGCAAACCCTCCTAGTATAGACGCAGCTTGCACCGGGCAGAAGTGTGCTTTTGTTGACATCATTTATGCCAGTTTCCTGAATAAAAGCCTCATTATAAGAAAAAAATTCACATCCCTAGCTGGCATTACTACATCATCAACAATTTTAAGTGGCGACCCCGCCATAAGGGCTGTTGCACCTTAATGCATTTCTAAAGAATGATTCTGTGGCTTGATACATTATATACATCACTCGGTCCCTCCCAAATAGGATTTAACATATGGATCTTTAACATGAACGGCTCCTTCAAAATGCACCCACGTATTACTTTAAATGGACAAATCAAGTATAACATAAAATTACCTAATTTTTTTTTTTATAAGTGCAATAGTATAATTGTAAATCTAAATCCACCGATCAGAAAATTCGAATTACAGGGTAAACATTTTCAACAATTTAAGAACTTCTGTTCTCAAAGTGACTTAGGCCCAGATTTTTAAACATACTGTATTTAAGCATTGCTCTGCTCAGGCCTGCAAGACTTAAGTGACCTAGATGGCTAAATCCAATTTTCAAAAGTGACTCAGGCCGTGGCTACACTCGAAACTCCAAAGTGCTCCCGCGGCAGCGCTTTGAAGTGCGAGTGTGGTCGCGCGCCAGCGCTGGGAGAGGCCTCCACCTCCACGAGAGGATTATTTTACAGCGCTGGGAGCTGGGCACTGTTTACACTGGCGCTTTGCAGCGCTGTAACTTGCTGCGCTCAGGGGGGTGTTTTTTCACACCCCTGAGTGAGAAAGTTGCAGCGCTGTAAAGCGCCAGTGTAGCCATAGCCTCAGGCACTTGGGAGCCTAACTCTCATTAAAAGTTAATGGTAATTAGGCTCTTCAGTGCCAAAGTCACTTCTGAAAATAGGGGCTTAGCTGTCAGAGGGCTTGTCTTCACTGCAGCAGTAGCTCAAGGTACAACCTGAGTACTTCTCCTAACCCAACTCTTGTGGCACAAAAATCTCTCGCTCAAGTGAACTGGTGCTTTAAACTTGAGCTAGATGTGTGTGTCGTCTGTCTGTCTCTGCATGGGATTGGGTGGGGGGCAGGGGTGTTATAGCTTGTGTGGCTGAAAAGCTAGTAATGCTGCGGAGATGCAGCACAGGCAACAGATCAAAATAGCACAGCTTACCAAGTGGTAATCCAATCTCCAGGCTTGTCTACGCTTAAAATGCTACAGTGGCCACTGCAGCGGTTCAGTGTAGACACTATCTATGCTGATGGGAGGGATTCTGTCATCAGCATAAGTAATCCAGCTCCCTAAGAGGCAGTAAGTAGGTCAATGGAAGAATTCGACCTAGCGCTGTCTACACAGGGACTTAGGTTGACGTAACTACACTGCTCAGGGGTGTGGATTTTTCACACCCCTCAGCAACATAGTTATGCCAACCTAATCTTCTAGTGTAGACCAGGCCTAACTCGAACTGACTGGAGTGGAGTAACTAGAGTAGAGTAACTCCAGCTAACTTCTGCAGCGAAGACAAGCCCTAAATCACTCTGGCCTTGCAACACGGAACAGAACAACACCTAAATATCTTGAAAAATCCAGGCCTTAAACACTTTGGAGTCTAAATCCCACTAGCATTCAATAAGACTTCGGTTCGTGAGTTACATGACTTTTGAAAGAAAGGAGTCTGGCACTTTTGAAAACTTTACCCATGGTTCCTACATCATATATCCCCCTCTCTTGCACAGATGCAGTGTTTTGTAGTAAATGTAATAATACCACAAACACAGCACAATACAAAACAACACACACAGCAAGTTTCAGGTGCTGCAGGAACCGCAACCGATAAACTGCCTGACTTCTGAGTTTATGGTTCTCAACTTTAGCTTTTGATTAATATTGGTTTCTCACATTGCATTTTATTTGGTTAAAATATTTAAAAAGCAACTATAAAACAGTAATTGATCAAACACCAAAGAAAGTGATATTCAAACACACTGACAAATGCAGCCCATAAAATGTGGGTAGCAGTGGAAACCCACATTATGATTTTAAACAACCAAGGCACTCTTTTTTTCCTTCTTTCTTCAAAAGTAGTACAAACACCACTATTATTTTAGTTTCTGATATGATTACTCGCCCCTCCTCTGGACTGGGGAATGTGATTTCTCCAGAAACAAGTATTATAATAAAGCTGAACTGTGTAACTCCTTCTCTTCCCACATCCCTCCCACATAGGAGTTTGAATGTTTGTTTCATTGCAATCTGTTCTTCAGGTGGGGCAAGTGGGCGGAGGAAAAAGGAGACAAACCATAAAACAGTGACTACAATGGCATCACTAACATTTGTGCAGATCACAGAGGAAGTTGGTGTTTTTGGCAACCAAAGATCTCATGTCCTTCTCATAAATACCTTTAATGACTGATGTTTTCCTGAATTTCCCTCCCTTTCCAGACATTACTTTTCTCTTGCAAAACGTCATGACATTTTGTGCTCTAGCTCCTTATGAATTATCCACTGATGCTCCAAGATTAAGGTCCTTCATCAGGAAAGCACTTAACTACGAATAGGAACCTCAATAGAGACCTTAATCTTTTTGATGGTGCCAAATCAGACAAAATATGTATAACTACCACAGTGATAGACCGTAGAAAACACAACTGTAAACTGGTGTTTCCCAAGATGATTAAAATTATCTGTCTAAATTTTAAATTATAAAAGTTCTTCATCATTCCCATCAGGGATCCCAACATTCTGAAACATTTATTTGGTTAGGAACACTGTATCCAGTCAACCTTGCATCAAAGTTGGGATATATATACACATGTATATATAATTTCAAAAGGGCTAACACACGAAGGATGTAGCTTTTATGTAAAAATTTCAGTGGTGCCTAAGTGGCTTAGGAGCCTATGTTCCATTGAAAGGCAAGCCATTGACTTTCAATGGGACTTAGGTACCCACGTCACTTTTGAAAATGGGACTTAGGTACTTTTGAAACTTCATCATGCAGTAAAAAAAAAGATGTCAAATGATAGCAGGGCTACAGGCCAATAGGTTCCTATTTTTCTACAGTTCCCAGAAGATGAAATGATCCTGATTTGATGGTGAGGGGATTTGGTTTGTTCCTTGCTCCTTTGCTAAAATAATGCCACACGACAGCATGATGTAGAAGGGCCCTACCAAATTCACGACCATGAAAAACGCATCCCGGACTGTGAAATCTGGTCTCCGCTGTGAAATCTGTATAGTATAGGGTAAAGGTACACAAAAGACCAGATTTCACAGGGGAAAACCAGCGTTTCTCAAACTGGGGGTCCTGACTCAAAACTGATTTTGGAGGGGGGGGTGTTTCCGCAATGTTAATGTAGTGCTGCCTTCAGAGCTGGGTGGCCGGAGAGTGGCGGCTGTTGGCTGGGCGCCCAGCTCTGAAGGCAGCGCCCTGCCAGCAGCAGTGCAGAAGTAAGGGTGGCAATACCATGCCATGCCACCCTTACTTCTGTGCTGCTGCTGCTGCCTGCAGAGCTGGGCGGCCAGACAGTGGTGGCTGCTGGCCAAGGGCCCAGCTCTGAAGGCAACAGCACAGAAGTAAGGGTGGCAATACCTTACTGTGCCATCTTTGCTGCTGGCGCTGCCTTCAGAGCTGGGCTCCCGGCCAGCAGCCGCTGCTTTTCGGCTACATAGCTCTAAAGGCAGCACCGCTGCCAGCAGCAGTGCAGAAATAAGGGTGGCAATACTGTGACTCCACTACAATAACCTTGCAACCCTCCTGCAACTGCTTTTTGGGTCAGGACTAGGGTGACCAGACAGCAAGTGTGAAAAATCTGGACAGGGGGTGGGGGGGTAATAGGAGCCTATATAAGAAAAAGACCCAAAAATCGGGACTGTCCCTATAAAATCGGGACATCTGGTCACCCTAGTCAGGACCTCTAGTTACAACACCATGACATTTCAGATTTAAATATCTGAAATAATGAAATTTACAATTTTAAAAATCCTATGACACTGAAATCGATCAAAATGAACCCTGAAATTTGTAGGGCCCTATGAATAATTAAAACCCAGCAATGGGGCGAAAAGGTGGTTTTTATGGTACAGGACTGTTGTCTTGTTTAGTGTGTGGGTTACCAGGGCATTTGACAACCTCTACCTAATGAGAGGTAATAAGAAACTTTTCCGTGTGTTATTCCACAACTGCTTTCTTCAGGGTTTCTTCTACCTTTTTCTGAAGCAGCTGGTACTCTGTTGGAGACAGGACACTGGACTAGGTGAACCATGAGTCTGATCCATGGCACTTATGTTTTCTATGTTACTGTTTTTAAGGGACATTTCATGGTTTTCTTCATACATACTGCTCACATAACAAAGACACACGAGCGAGAAATTGCCACACTCCAGATAAATATATCCTATCTAATTTATTCTGTACATTTTAAGGAATCTAGAGAGAGAGATGAAAACTTGAAGTCATTTTATGAACCAGGTTCAGAAAAAGCTAGTCATATGAATATAAAAAGCCATTAATCCATTCTTTGTCTGAAAGGACATCAAGTCTCTGTACTGGATTTATTTCAGAGATAATCCCAGAGCAGTCTGCTGCATGGTAGGCAATAAACGTTTCCCACTGTTGGGAAAGAAAAAAGACAAAAAAAAAAAAAAGACTGCAAACTGTGAGTATATATACTCTGAGGAAATATAAAAGGAAGGCTATGAAACACACAAGGGATTATTGCTCCTACACCAAACACAGACAGTGAACATAAATACAATTCATCTTCAGTTTCCATGTTAATATTTTGTTTCCATAAATAAGACATTTTTGCTAAAGTTACCACCACCCTGTCATACAGAGAAAAGGAGGGGAAACTAATCCTGCTTTGTAGTAAGGAAAGCCATGTAAGCAAGGAAATGAGGAAGATCTCTAGCATTCATGCAGCACAGACTATATCCTTCCAATACTTCCAGACAGCATTTTTTTTTCTTTGATATAAGTATAATGAGCCGACAAGCTGAATATTCAAAATGAGTGACACAGATTTTTTAAAGGAAGAAAGACTGGTTGGCTATGAATTTGACTCAACATGGTATCCCCCTATTGTTACCTCACTCTCTATCTTTACTTCTATTTGTAACATCTATGTAGTCTGCATAAGCCACTGTAAGCTAGAACACAGATCATAAGGAACACTAACAAACCAGTATCTTGTGCAATGGAGGAAAACAAATCCTAACGTAAGAAGTGTTTTTGACTACAAGATTCCCAAAGTAGTACTAATGCAGCGTTCAGGTTTAGAAGTCAACCACTCAAAAGTCAGGAAATTCTAACCATTAACATTTCCCCCACAATCTTAAAGCCCCATTCCACACATTCTGTACTTTATTACACAGATTTTAAAACAAGCAGTTAACATATCATGGTTTGTATTTAACGAGGAATAGAGAGTACTTAATATGTACAACATATCCGGGATAGCATGACAAGGGAAGCCCAAACTTTGAATTTTCTGACTTTTCAGTGCTTTTTTTCCCAAACTTCAAAGCTGCATTAAAGCAAGTGTTTGAATTTAGGTCCTTATTTCAGTGAACACTTAAACACATGCATAAATGCTTTGTTGAACTGGGACCTTAATTTCCCTGAGGTTTTAAAAGCAATTTTATTTTTTAGTTATTTTGGAAAAGAATAAGCGCTGTTAAATCACCACAGTTCATCCTAAATGTAAGCAACTCGGGGGGGGGGGGGGGGGGGGGGGGGGGGGGGGGGTGGGGGGTGGGGAGGGGGGGGGGGGAAGGAGATGTAATGTGTATCTTTGCCAATTTTATGTGATCATACCTTTAGAAATAATGAATTGATTTTTAATTTCCCCCCCCCCCTTCTTTCTCAATAAAGGTTACTAAAAATAAACCAAGTTAGAAGTTTGAAGCTCTGAATTATGTAGCAAAAATTGCAATGGGAAAATATGGAGAAAAAAATGGCTTTCCACATCTGTAAACAGCAAAAACAGCTGAGCCAGTTTTGCGCACACAAAATGTTACCAAAATCCGAGTGGAGGACAAGCAAAGAAGATGTCGTACCAAATGAATTTGCTGTGCAATGTTCTCTGCATTACCCATTTGACCAAAATGATGTAGCAGAGACTTCTGAATTAAGTAGCACTGCCCCCTACAAACCTTTCCCTTTAGCCTAGTCCAACACAATATTCCTTGATATATATTGTGATACTAATTTCATTTTATTATAAACACCCCTCCATTTTCAATGTGCTGCAGGTTTTTGTATGAATCAATTACCAACATTGTAAAAACAACGAGGAGTCTGGTGGCACCTTCAAGACTAACAGATTTATTTGGGCATAAGCTTTCGTGGGTAAAAAACCCAAAAGAAGTGGGTTTTTTACCCACGAAAGCTTATACCCAAATAAATCTGTTAGTCTTGAAGGTGCCACCGGACTCCTCGTTATTTTTGTGGATACAGACTAACACGGCTGCCCCTCTGATACTTGGCAACATTGTAAAAGTTGTCAGAGTTGGGAGCAGTTTGGGCAGCTACATGGGTGGTGACAGCTGGGTTATTTGGAACACAGAAAAGCAAGTCTGCTTTGTTTTCTGACAACCAGGAGATACTTAAGATTTCCAGGATCTGAAAAAGGCTACAACTCCTCCCATTCCGAGCAAGGGCAAAAGCAATTTTCAACCTAGGCCCAGGAAGGAGATTTGGATTCCTTGTTTCATACCCTGACAGTTATTACTTTTCCCACTCCATACTTTCCCACTGTTTGCCATTCCACAGCAATGTTGGCATGTAACATGTTACTATGTTCAAGAGTTAACACTCCATTGGGACCAACAGGTCAGTTTTCACTTCTCTCAGAGCAATCTTTTCCAGCAGTCTTCCTTTATCTACCCACCTTTCACATATTGAAGGTTTTCTTTGCAACCATGAGGGCTAGAGACATAGTGATATTAAATTAAAGCTATTAGATTCTGGAGCAGAAATGGCAAATTCCAAGAGAAGTAACATCCTTCCTTCAGACTGGAAGAAAGGTCACATGGTTAAGATACTGGCCTGGGACTCAGTAGAACCAGGAATTGTTCCCAGATCTGCTAAAGACTTTCTGTGGATCCTTGGTCAAGTCTTTTAATCTCTCTGTGCCTCAGTTCTCCATCTCCAACAGCAGCAATAATACTTCCTTTCTCCCATTTTTGTCTTGTCTATTTAGATAGCAAGCTCTTTGCGGCAGTGACCATTTCATACTGTGTATAGCACCCAGCACAATGAAGGCCAGATCTCAGATAGGACTTACAGGCACTACTATTATGCAAGCAAATCAATAATTATGTGACAACTGACACAGCTACACAATTGCATTAGACACAGGGCTCAGGGTATGAGCAATGAACAATGGGAAGTGAACAGAAGCTATAGCTTAAACTTCAGCTATAGTGACCATCATCAGTGAGAACTACAATGACAATTACATTTATCCTCTAATTAAGCAAAACGCACATCTGAATAATTCCTCTTTAAACCACCTAAAGTGGAGATTATATTGGCATTGCTGAATAACATTCCATGCCAGAGTGGACTATCATTATCTACAATCATTATAGCTGGCAAATCACATAAAAATTAGCTCCTAAATTGAGAATTATTGATCTACCTTCTCTTACCAGCCAAAGTAAACATAATATTTTTCCTAGATCTTCGGGGGGGGGGGGGGGGGGGGGGGGGGGGTNTTATTATAGAAATGAGCAAGTCAAAAGCTTCCTTTGGGAAGGTCAGAAAGCAGTGGTTACAAAAGAGAACATCCAGAGCCGTTAGTACTTGAATTTCACTAGTGACTTAAATGTAATGCTGTGTAATTTAAAAGGTATGGAATAATTAAATAATAAAAAATGCTGTTTAATTTGTCCAACAAAAATAAGATGCATAACTAAATTCAAAAATAAATGAGTGAACAGAGTGAAGTGATATTGTGAATGCGAATGTTCTGCACATTATTTCAGAATTATATCTCTGGGTATGTCCAAGTGTCAAAACTATAGGACAGCAGCAACCAGTGCTATGGGAAGCACAGGATTTGCTATAATACATTAGGTTTCAGAGTAGCAGCCATGTTAGTCTGTATCCGCAAAAAGAACAGGAGTACTTGTGGCACCTTAGAGACTAACAAATGTATTTGAGCATAAGCTTTCGTGGGCTAAAACCCACTTCATCGGATGCATGCAGTGGAAAATACAGTAGGAAGATAGATATACACACACACACACACACACACACACACACACAGAACATGAAACAATGGGTGTTACCATACACACTATAACAAGAGTGATCTGTTAAGGTGAGCTATTACCAGCAGGAGAGAAAAAAAAACTTTTTGTAGTGGTAATCAAAATGGCCCATTTCCAGTAGTTTACAAGAAGGTATGAGGAACTGTAGGGGGAAAAAAATAAACATGGGGAAATCA
This sequence comes from Platysternon megacephalum, assembly GCA_003942145.1. Lineage (NCBI taxonomy): Eukaryota > Metazoa > Chordata > Testudines > Platysternidae > Platysternon > Platysternon megacephalum. The sequence goes on from QXTE01000180.1 coordinate 851,959, forward strand.
CTGGACCTCCAACTCTGGAAATGGCCAACCTGTGAGACTCCAGAGGAAGACAAATCCCCATGGTGCATCTGGCCAAACATACAATGGGGTACATGTGAGGAAAAATTCCTTTCCGACCCCTTGCAATGATCAGCTGATACATGCTAAATTATAACTAGATTCTCCTATTCCAAGGTATCACTATAAATATTATTACCAATACAGTCTTAATTTAAAATCTGTTTGTGGCATTTGACTGTGGCCTCTTGCAGAGTCTTGAACCCCACAGGCAAACTACATGAATCAGCTCAATGCTATGTGTATTTTACAACAGCAGTACACATCCTGTCCTTCCCTCTTCACCACCTTAACATCCAGACAACTTTCACCAAAACCCAGGGCAACAACCATGTTTCCAGTGTCTTATGGTAGCAATGTTTTCCCTGTGCCTTGCCCTATACTATGGATAATGGCATCAGAATCAGGATCACAGTAGATGTTTTAAACGAAAAACAACAAAAATTCCACAAAACAATTACCTGCAGCACTATCTTTACATAGAATGTATTTATAGCATCTTTGATCCACAAAGTGTCACCTGAAATGTGGCTAACGGGCAGTCATTTACCACAAAAAACAGAATATAAAACCTGTTAAGCATTTATCTTTTAATACATTAAGGTTTTTAAAAACAAACAAACAACAACCCGCACCCCCACAGCTAGAAGTTCCAGGAATGCAGATAACAGTTCAATAAAAGTTATCTAGGGAAGGTGAGATTTTGATGTACAAAAGGAAAAAAATTTCAATATTCAAACATTTTGCAGTTTTCCTGAAAATATGGAGCTGGATTTAGACACCAGACGTACCTTCTCCCACACAGTTACAAGCCTTGTCATACTCAACCTCTTAAGAAACATCTCCAATGGAATCCAAGACAATTAAAGAAAAGAAACAGGCACGACCTGCCAATGATCTATCAAGTGTGTGCAAGGGAGGGGAAAGGGGAGGGGCACAGCTATACCTATGCCATTAAAGCTTGTCTTGTTTACGAGCTCTTTTGTCCTTTGATAGCTCCAGAAGTTCACTTGAATCCCTTTTACAATGAAAACACCTTTAAATAAAAGGCTGTAAAAAACCCCCAAACAAACCACAAGTCCTTCACTTGTCTATTTATAGACAAATGAGGGGGGAAAAATGCAGCCAAGGCCTCCCACGCTGCAATCTGCCCCGTTCCTCTCCCCCCTCGCCCCCTCCACCGCCTAGTAAACACCTTCAGTTGCTCTAGAAGAGGCAGCTTAACACCAAATCATGTTTGTGTGGTGCACTTACCTCTGTGAACATGTCTTACTGCCTTCCTACATGACAGGCGAGATTTCCTGTTTTCATACATTCCCTTGTCAACCCTAATCAGTGTCAATAGGTTAGTGTCTTTTGTGCTGGCGGCTGCAGTGGTAGCCCTGACAGGAAAGAACTTTTAATCTCTTCCCTTGCACTGAGCCATGAGAAGCCGAGAGCGCTCCCAGGCATAACTCCCTTGGCTCCTCTCCTAAAAACGCTCTCTCAAGTGCATGGTTGCTTAGCAATATTTGCCTTTCCCCTGTACATTTGAAATTGGCAACATCTGTCCCTTTGCACAAGTCAAAACTGCCAAAGGACCGTGTGGAGAGATTTCAAACCTACGAAACAAGCTGGTTGAAGATGTACCATGTAAGACTTTATGGCTGCTCTGGTATTTTGTTATTATTTTATTTCCATCATGTATTAAACCTGTGGCTCTGTCCAGAAGAAAGGTACAGAGGAGAAAACCGTCAGGTCCAGTGGGAATCACCTGCTAAATCACATAACAAGTAGCTTTTTGTGTTTACATATTTACACCTGCATGCTTTGGCTCCAGTCTTTTTCTTTTTTTTTTTAAATGTGAATTCACTATTTCACTGGAACTGATATCAATTCTTCAGGATGAAATAAAGGGAATATAACATCTGTTTATGTTTTTACTAGCAGTAGCTTCTGCATTTTTATATATACCTGCCAGTTAGCACATGAATTGATTTCATAGATGTTTGTCAAGCACTTGCAGCAACAAGGCATCAGTCTTGATTGCGGCCTCTGAGCACTACTGCAAAATAAATAGCAAACCTGACCACATATATAAAAAGGGATGGAATTTTACTGTGAAGGGTAAAACGGTAACATATTTACTGTGAAGGGTAAAACATCACCTAGAAACAAAAGTGCCTGGGAAGATAGACATTACAAGGATACTTCCTTGTGTCTCGGTATTTTTGGGGTGGAGGAGGGAGAATATATTTCATACTTGACTGAATTTTACTTTGGCCCATCCTTACCCAACCCCAGTCATAGCCTTATTGTTTGACAGCTTCTGAACTGCATTTCTTTATGTATTTGTCAGTGGAGGGAGGAGGGGGGGAGAAGGGGTTGTTGGAGGTAGGTCCCCCTCCCCCAAGTGGGGGAAGATTTAAGATTATTTAGAAGGCTCCGATTTAAATTTGAGGGGTGGGAGGTGTTTGTTTTTGTTTTTTTTATTAACCAGATGGAGCCAGACTAATAAAATGTAGTTAATAGGACAGAGTGCTGGCAAGAGGATGCCGTTCCATGTGAAGTATGTACAGGAAATACTTGAAAACAAACAAAAAACAACAACAACTAAAAGGATCTTTTTTTGCAAAGTGGTTTTTTTCAAATCCACCACCAACCCCCTCTCCCGACACTCTCACACAAATTAATAGCATGATCCTACAAATACCGTGGTAAGTAGTCTCAGTGACAGCAAGGGGACCACATATGATAGTAAGCATAACACCTGATAATAACGTCTTGGAAGAATTTGGCCCTAAGTTTCTTTTTAACAAAAATTAGACAAACAATTAGTCCATATTATAATACATACCAAGATGTTGTTTTTAAAATGAGCCATGTGTTAGCTACAAGAGTACCAGAAGTCTAGTATCAGAGAGAGGAACTAAATCATATATACACAACATACATCATAATACTTATAACTTTTTCCTTTTTAAAAAATCGTTGCATTCCAGTTTTAGACAATAGAATGCCACAATATAAAACCCTGTAATAAAAATTCTATCTCCGCTGTTAATAGATGTTTATAATGGAAGTGCCGATGCATGGATAGCAAATACTGTGTTAAAAGAATAACTGTTAGATTTTTACATCAATGGAAAAATTACTTTTGGGGAGGGAATAGTAGTTTCTGTTACTTGGGAATGAATGGGATGGACCTTCTCATAAGTCTGAGCTTACTGTTCCCCTGCCAGTTGATGGTCACCCAATTGCATGGCCCACCTTGCAAAGGTGACATTTTCAACTGCCCCCTACTGGTTTGTTTAAAAAACAACAACCATCAGTTATGTTTTTAAAAATAAACAAACCCTGGTTTATCATTTTAATTATGTTTACCCTTCTTTTTTCTGTTTTACTTTAGATTAACATGGTGTAAGATACCACAGGCTTTGGGACTCAGCTGGAGAATGAATCCTGCAGGAACTTTTCAGAAAACAAAGTAGATTAACACAAGTAGCTTGATCAATTAAGCTAGTATTGCACAAAGGCAGAAAGTTTTCTCCCTTCCTTGCGGCCCTGAAGGAGAAGCCTTAGCTTTCTTTCAAACTAGCAATAATATTTCAAAAACCTGATCCATATAAAAACATTTGTAAATATTTTTGCCAGAAGAAAGTCTCATTTTGAAATATCAGCTTTTCATGTAACAAACATACAGCTTCTTTGTCAAAAGTAATCTGGCAGTGGTCTGTCCAATACTGAGTACCACATGGATGTTCGGGGGCGGGGCGGTAAATTTTGATAACTGGGTTACAAATTTACAAAAAAGGACCCTTGGTCTTCCTTGCAGTTAAAAGGCCCAGAATGAGAGAGCTTGGAGGTGAGGTGTAGACAAGCAGTTGGGGACTACTTTCACCTCCTCCTCTGAGATAGATGTCTGTTTTCACTTTGAAACTGGGATATGCTGCTGGGTATTGTTTTGAGCTCATTAACATGCATATCGTCTGCCACCTCTTGCTGCTTTCAGTGTTTGCTTTGAAGTTGCCTTGTTGGAACACTTGACTGTCATCTGTTTCTGGCCTTGCTCAGGCTTTCCTGCTGGTTTCTGTATTAATTTTTTTTTCCTTCATGGGAGTCATATTCCGCATTAGCAGTAATTACATGAGCAATCTGAAATGCTTTTAGTTAGATATTGTAATATGTTTCTGCTTCAAACCATGCTGTATAAAAATGACTGATCAAAACAGTTCTTATATTTCATCTTACTGTTTTCTTATTTGTGAGTACATATCACCTAGGATATCTTTTCATATACTGTTTTTCTACACTGAGAAGGTCTGTCTGAACTTCTTTGAAGTAAGTACGTGGTCTTTTATTTCTGTTTGGTGAATATTCCTCACACCAGCCACCATCACTTGATACAGACATGAATAGTAGCAAAACCTGAAGAGGATGTTCTACATTCTCCACTGTTTGGAGAGAAGTCACCTACTACAGGACAGGCCCAACAAAGAACGTAACAGAACGCCACTAGCCATCACCTACTGCCCCCAACTAAAACCTCTCCAGTGCATCACCAAGGATCTACAACCTATCCTGAAGGATGATCCCTCACTCTCACAGACCTTGGGAGACAGGCCAGTCCTCGCTTACAGACAGCCCCCAAATCTGAAGCAAATACTCACTAACAACTACACACCACACAACAAAAACACTAACCCAGGAACCAATCCCTGCAACAAACCCCGTTGCCAACTCTGTCCACATATCTATTCAAGTGACACCATGATAGGACCTAACCACATCAGCCACACCATCAGGGGCTCGTTCACTGCACATCTATCAATGTGAGGTGTGCCAGCAATGCCCCTCTGCCATGTACATTGGCCAAACCGGACAGTCTCTACGCAAAAGAATAAATGGACACAAATCAGACATCAAGAATTGTAACATTCAAAAACCAGTAGAAGAGCACTTCAATCTCCCTGGACATTCAATAACACACTTAAAAGTGGCAATTCTTCAACAAAAAAACTTCAAAAACAGACTTCAATGAGAAACTGCAGAACTGGAATTAATTTGCAAACTGGACACCATCAAATTAGGCCTGAATAAAGACTGGGAGTGGATGGGTCACTACAAAAAGTAAATTTCCCTCTGCTGATACTCACACCTTCTTGTTAACTGTTGGAAATGGGTGATGTCCACCTTGACTGCATTGGCCTCGTTAGCACTACAAAAGTAATCAACTGTTGAGAGGCCATTTCCACCTCAATTGAAATGGCCTCGTTAGCACTGACCCCCCACTTGGTAAGGCAACGCCCATCTTTTCATACATATACTGCTTACTGTATTTTTCACTCCATGCATCTGAGGAAGTGGGTTTTAGCCCACGAAAGCTTATGCCCAAATAAATTTGTTAGTCTCTAAGGTGCCACAAGGACTCCTTGTTGTTTTTGCTGATACAGACTAACACGGCTACCACTCTGAAACCTGTTTGGAGAGTTTCCCATCTCCCATACAAATAGTACATGGGATTTTTAGGTAGTCACCAGCCATATTAGTAACTGTACTCTATTTTCTGCAACTAAAGCCACTGCAGTTTATGACAAAGAAAAAAGTACGTTATGCACATTTGTTTTTCAAAATTCTATAATGCAATTTAAACTGCAATACTGAATCAACAGTGAAGGATGAAAATTTCCATCAGACTTCCATTTCCAAAACGTATTTTTTCATATTTATTGTAAATCCCCAAAAGAACCCATCATCTTCAAGATTTTGAAAAGCTATTTATTTTGGGTTGCAACTGCTCATGCTTTATCTTAGGTAAGAGGGAGATTTATACAGAAAGCTTCAAGTTAATTGACAAACCATTTTTTGAGTTATTACACTACAGAACAATTGCTGGTTTTTTGTTGTTGTCCTCCCCAATTTGGGGGGAAAAAAACAGTGTAAGCTCTCTCATCTACTCAATTCAAAATAAATGGCTTGTTGTAAAAAAGGTCAGTCGGGTCCAGTGCACACATTTGGATAGGATCACTTTAACAAAGTTTAGTTTCCAAATTAAAATGTTATTCAAGGTCAAGCAGTTAATGCTGGAACCTCCTCCGGTCCCCCTGCCGGGATTATAACTTTAAGTAGCTTGGCAAACGTTCACGGAAGTTACCACTCCAGAGGCATGCCAAAGGAGGTTATCTACTGCGAGGCTTAGCAGTGTCACTAGAGTTACAGCCACTGCTAGAATAGCCAGAGATCTCAGAGAAGTTAAAGCTTAAGAAGTTGCGTGATTACATGAGAATCGTAGGGTACACAGCTGCAGTGCTTTAACGTGGCTGGATAGTCCCAGCGCTGTAATAAAAACACCTCCGCGAGGGGAATAGCTCCCAGTGCTGTAGCACTGTCTACACTGCCACTTTACAGCGCTGAAACTTGCATCACTCAGGGGGGTGTTCTTTCACACCCCTGAGCGAAGAAAAGTTTCAGCGCTGTCAGTGGCAGTGTAGACAAGGCCTTAGCTTTCATTTTAAAATTAAGTTTCTGGCCCTCACAGTTGTGGAGAAAAACCTAGAAAACATGACCTGTAGGAATGCAAAGAAAAAAAAATCCAAAATGTATTATAATCCAAAATCTCATGATTTTTAGAGCACTCGTATGCTTTGGGCAGCCAACTCTGGATTTTGGAGTGTTTGGGGGCTGGCAGCACTGAAATCCTGATATGGCAGTTAGAGTTTGGTAATGGTCTCTTAGTCTCTAGTTACTTCTACCAGATTGCTCTCTGTGAGATCCAAGCACCTTCCTGGTGTTTCTAGAGATGTTTTATAATACAAGTCTAATTTGTTAGACTTCCTGTATCTGATTGTCAGCGTTTGGGACGTTGGGATATAGAGTGTATGCCTTTTATATGGTTATAGGTCTTTAAATATTACGATTTATATTGCTGCATTTTGGGTGTTTGGGGGGATACATTTAACAAAACAAACCCCAAAAGGGATTATTCAGATATGCAGCCTAAATTATCCTTTTTTTAAATTTCTTCCTGTCAGTTCCAGTTATAGTCCCTTGTACCATGTTAAATAATGAATCTTCTCCTCTCTTCTTGGTTTTTACAGCCCTCAAATACGAAAAAGATTATAAGTATTCCCTATCCATAAATTGGATTCAAGATGGACTTTTACCAGATGCACAGGTTGCATCTACACCATCTACACAATTCCCTCTTGACCCCAACTCAACTGCCCTGCTAGCATGGGTACGGTCACATGAACTGAACACCTATTGTGCAGTTGACCCCTCCACAGCAGGACAACCAAGTTCAACACAAGTTGAGGAGCGTGAGGGAACCTTCTCCAACCCTCAGTGTCGAACAGTTAAAATCCTAGCATAGATACAATGCCATAGTGTGGAAATATTACCTTCCTGCTCCACATTATGATGGCTCTCCTGTATGTGACCCAAAACTGCAGCAGCTCTTTTGTCACAATGCTGCATTGCAACATTTGGAGAGGTCACTGCCTCTTCATCAGTTAAGGCTGCACACAGCTTCCTCATGCAAGCTGGAAGTCAGTTCAAACTGGTTTTGAGTTACAGGTCCTTAAAAAAAAAAAATTACCCAGATTTGAGTTATATCTAACATTTCTGTCTCCCTCTAGTTCAAAAATTACTTACTATCCCTGCAAATTTTCCATATCACTAAGTCACCTTACTATTTTTGAAGAACACAGGTTGCATTTAAGCAAAGTGAACAATTTTTATTGTGCACAGTTGTGGGGCCACTCCTGCTCACATCGATATCTGTGGGAGGTTTTTGCCATTGACTTCAGTGGAAGCAGCCCCGAGCACCAGTGAGCAGTTACTCTCTAGTGGCTGACTATGAACAGAAAGTTTCGCCTGTAGCTAAGTGCTTACAGAGATCTGCCCTCAGTGCAATAGGGAAGTGCCCTTTGTTTCTGACCTGGATGACAGGGTTCTAATTGAATCTGTGCAGACACGTTATATATTAGGGAGAGGTGACTGCCTCTTCATAGTTTAGTTTCCAGCCTGGGTTCCATTAAAAGGCTGATTCTGAAAACTCAAAAGAAAAAAATCTCATTCTTTCACATAATTTAGGGCTTGGGTTTTGTAAGCGATGTGACACTGTTAGAGCAACTTTAACTGGTTTTAAAAGAAAGATTTTTGTTTTTGGAATCCCGTTTTATTTACTATATACTGCCATAACACAGACTTGATTCTACCACTCTCCAAGGTGAATAAAAATCGATGATTTAGGAAGGGGGAAAAAAAACTTTTTTCTTAAATTTAAATTAAATACAGGGTGTGTTTTAAAAAAACAAAAACAAAAAAAACCCCAACCCCAAACATTTAAAATTAAATTTGGAATAATGACAATTTATGTTAAGGCCTAAACTTACTATAATTTATTAAAATGTTTAAATTAAATAAAAAATGTTAAGTAATATGTATTTGCGGACAAAGTTTTAAAGGCAGTCAAACCACTGAACTGGTGGAAGTCATGACTAAGCACCTGGAACCAGAGTTTGCTGAAGTGCTCAATTAACTTTTGATGGCAACTGCCTCTTCTGCCAGTGCACAGAGAATATTTTCTTCATTTCAATTTATTCAACTAGTTCAGTTCAAGGAATAGTTAATTGAAAGTTAAGAAACCACTCAAAAACTGAAAAAGCAGGAAACCTTGTTTTCCTCTTCCACTCTAAGAATAAAAGCGTGAAAGGACAAGATCTACCAGTTCTAAAATCCTGAAGAACATGGTGACTAGAAACAAGCAGTTCAATTCACTAATCACAAATACTTCCTGTGTTTCATAAATCAGTTTTAAATCCAAAATATGTTTTGATAAACTCTCTTATGTATATACCACATTTCAGGTAATTTAACCAATAAATTTTTTTTACAATGCTGTTTTTGTGCATTTTTAATTGAATTTGAATTTCTATCCAAACAGAGCTGGACACAAATCACAAGAGAGAATCTAATCATCTCGTAAATAAGAAATGCATGATTCACCATTTTCTTCTAGTAAAAATTAAGAATCTGAAAAAATATAAATTAAGCTATATAATTGCTTAAATAAATGAGTACAGCTATAGCATACCCACCTGGTTAGCAAAAAGAAGCAGCCAATTTATTGTAAAGGCTATATTTAATTGTATCAACATGTTTTAATGGCTACTACCTAATAAGAATTAAATTCTATGTAGGAAAATAAAAAGTAAAAATACAAAACGATTAAAATCAAAGATTTGAATCCAAGTTTCCTGCTTGCTGATTTAAAAATCAATCCGCTCTGCACTGTCCTGCACCTTGTGCAATCATTTACACCTGTTCAGAGCACATTCTGATTTGTCAGTACATAACACCTACTTTGGGCTCTCTTTGATTACACAAGGTGCAAGGCAGTGGACATTCAGGGCAATAAATCTTTGGCTGTGCTCGTGCTTTCCAAGCACGCACTTCCCACTGGATTCCTGAGTTTAGGATTATCTCTTCAGACACTCCAAATCAAGACTTTCTTCTACATGTTAGTCACTACCACTGAATATGTGATGACTGAGTTTTGAATAGGAACCCACTGGAAAGTTTGCGGAGGTGAATATGGCTAATGACTAATGTTCTGGTCTGAGTAACGCCAATCTGAGTAATCCCAGCAGAGGCCATTTTGTTCATGTTGTGCCTGCTGCTAAGCACAGGGTTATCAGGAAAAGTAAATAACATGTATGTGTTTTGGAAGCATGGCGGGAAAAGACAGCCCTGACAAGACTCCATTACAGCAGACACACAGAGAGCACCTCTCACATTCAGAAAACTCAGCCTGGAAAAAAAACAAAAATAAAACAAAACCCTGGAGAGCAAAAGTTATATATTTTGCCAATCCCTTTCCCCTTTACAGTAGTTTAAGATTCATAGTCTTTCTCATAACCCAGCTTCACTACTGCTTGGGCCTGCAATAATGTCAATCCCATTTAAGACATTGCAGTCTGTTACTTTGGAAATTACTGTGATGGTGGTTCATGTTAGGCACTGACTTCCTTGCAGGAATAAAAAGGGAAGGGAAGATGGGCTATGAGCGAGAGTGACCATAGTTAACCAAAAATTATGATCTAAACAGAGAACGTGAAATACTTGTAGGTGGCAAATACATTTCAGTTTCATTTATGGTCTATTTTTAGAGTTTTCTCATAGTACAGTATGTAAGTGCCTCTTTAAAAAGGAAAAGGTAAATTTGAAAGGGGAGAATTTGGGGAGGGGGAGGAAGAGCTGTGCAGTTTTCACTCACATACACTGTGGATTAATTCACTCTATTGTGAAGCTGCTTGTCTAATTCAAACTCGAAGGCTTAACTTGTCAGTGTTGCCATGAGCAGAAGCCTGTCAACAATTAATTCACAGCTGCAGGTGACATGCAGGCCTTGGAAATTCAATTAGCTGAGAGCCATTTGGTAGAGGAAACCTCTCTTAAATGATGTCGAGAGACCATTGGAAAAAACTGGATCTGGATTGTGACTATCAAGCATAACTGGGGCTGATCAATTAAAAACAAAAATTATAAAAACGTGCTGCAAATGGGCAGCAGACCGGAGGGGAGGGGGGATAAATCAAATTCCACCAGGTTACATCCAATCAGTGCTTCAGCATTGTGTGAAACAGCAGAAGCAGAGACCCAGCAGCTCCTAGATTTTCATTTCCCATTCTCTGCTTCACTACAAACAAGGACATTTACGGTAGCTCTCCTGAAAAGGATGACTAACCTCTGTGTCCAGTCAAAAGCTTTCAGCCTTACGTCACAGCACTTCAGGTGGAAGTTTTGTTTAAAAAGGCACTAAGGCTATGGCTACACTACGCAGATTTTAGTGACACGGCTGTGCCCTTACAGTGTAGCTGCTGTTTGTCGGCAGGAGAGAGCGCGCCCGCCAACAAAAAACTTCCAGCCCCCACGAGCGGCAGCGGCTTTGTCGGCATGAGTACTCTCCTGTACTCTCCTGTTCACACTGACGCTTTACATCGGTTAAACTTTTGTTGTTTGGGGTGTGTTTTTTTAACACCTCTGAACGACAAAAGTTTTGCCGACGAAGTGCCAGTGTAGACGTATACTCTTTAATTGTTGGAGTTAGGGTATCTAGAGAGCTTCTAAGGAATGCAATCTCACTGTTTGTTTCCACTGCTCGAGTCTCTAGGCCTAACTAGGGAAAGAATATGGTTCCTTTTATCAAGGCCAAAATCATTCTAAAATTAAGTTGTAATGAGTAGGCTGGAACAACAAGCTGTCTTCATGATCTAAAAGTCATGCTTCTTTTACTAGGCTGAACAGAACCAGCATCCCAAATGCACACATCCGCCAAAGCTTTTCACAGAGGTTACAAATTGAAGACAGCTACGCTATTTGATGGTCTGAGTCATTCAGCATATTCAGAAGCAAAGTGTTTCAGTATCAGATTATGAAATATGGCTAGAAACATAATTGGAGATGAGGTCTTGTTCTTATGGAGCCAATTTCTGGAATACATTCTATTCCCCTTTCAGTGTGCCTACACATTGCTATCGCTCCAGGGTTACTTCCGAGCTAACATATACAATATTGCTGCTCTCTGGCAGGCCCACTGTCACAATGTGTATTTGGACCTGCATCTACTTCTACTTGCATCCGAAGAAGTGGGTATTCACGCACGAAAGCTCATGCTGCAAAACGTCTGTTAGTCTATAAGGTGCCACAGGATTCTTTGCTGCTTGGACCAGCAGAGTCTCTTTTTCTCCTCAGGTGCCCAGAGGAAGACGAAAAGGAAGCAGAGTTTCATCTAACATATAATGTCATTGGCCCACCCCGTCTCAGACATGAGAGATGTAAGAGGCTAGAAAGTAAAAGAAAGACTGGAGACTAAACTAAGAGAAAAGTAAACAAAGTGCAAAGGGACAAAAAAAAACCCAACAACCAACGAAGGCTGGGAGGAGAAGAGAGATGTGCCATTTGAGAGAAATATAGGGAAAATAAGCACTTCCAAAATTCATGGCTACATAAAGTGTCAACATTGAAAAACTACAAGAAACCCACTGCTCCCCCAAAACCATGATGTGAAGAAACTGAAATTAAGATAATACTCTGCTTTACTTTTCACCCTGCAGTAAGAAATTTGGTTAGATGAAACATGAAACCAAATTTGGTTAGATGAAACATGAAACCAAATTTGGTTAGATGAAACATGAAACCCTGACCATTTTGCGTTGCTTATTTTAAGACAAGATTTGCAGTATGGGAAATTCGTTGCTTAAAAGAAAACAAGCAATCTTGGACCTGAGTGTCTTTTCACTACTGCTCATTAGTATCTATCAGTTTCCTCTAATTTTCCCACAAGAAATGGGCTTAGATCACACCATATACTCAACAAAACACCCTACAACATCCCTTTCCATCAAAGCCAGGCCCCAATCATCCTTTTCCCTCTTGCTACAAAATGGCAAAATGCCATTTGAAAAACAACACCTCAGTTCTCTATTGTCAAACTGCCCTTCAGACAATATTGTGAGATAATTACACTCTGGAACATGTGTTAGGACACTCTCAGAGCCCCAACATCCACCAGACACCCAAAACACCCACACTCCCAGCTCATCTTTCCTGGGCTGTGGGTCAAGGAGTAAATATGTGAATCTTCCCAGCAGAGTATCATTGTCACGATAAAATAGTTTTACAAAGATATTATAATACATATTAAACAAAAACAGACATACAAAGGGGTTTCTTCTCATTTAGAAACCCCTGTGGCCAATGACAGCTTCAAATACAACTTCATCCACAGCACTTTCAAGAAACCCAAGACTTTTATGGCTCAGGCAAAGGAGCCAAAATATACATGACATATCAACCACACTTTCATGCAGTCAACAAAAACAGATTCAGGGAACCAGGAATGAGACAACCTTTTCTGTGCAAAACAACAGTTAGAAAAGTGAAGAGGAGAAAAAGAAAAGCAAATTTCCCTCCTCCCTGTTTTTCAATTTGTGATTAAAAAAATTAAAATATAACATTGCCACTCCTTTGTTATGAGCTTCCTTTCATGGGAAGTGTGCAAAATCCTCACTTGTTTCCATATAAACCCTGTTGCCTTGGGCAAAGGAGACCAGGTAATTAGTACTGTAGCCGCCTTAACTTATGAATTATTCTGCTTTGCAGGCATTTAGCTCATTTTCAACATTGCTGTATCTTATATGGTTGAAATGTATCATTCTGGAAAAGTGTTACTGGTTAAAAGGAGCAAGAAGGCAGTGTGAATGAAAACAGGCCAGTTTAAATATTGAGTCTAACTGCAAGTTTTCCAAGCCCAATAAAATGGCTTACTAAGAAAAGATGAGGAAGGGAGTGTTTGCATCAGAAGAGAACCAAAAAAAGGGTTAGAAAATGAGAGGCAAGCAGACAATCTGAAGAGCTTTTTGTTTATATTAATCCATCCTTGGAAATATATGGCTGAGATTTTCAAAATTGGCTTAGAGGAACTGAGTATTCTAATCACTTAGACGGCTTTGGAAACATCAGCTTACACATTTAGTTAATAAAATACTGATAGTCAAATAGCTGGTTAGTCAGTTTTCTTTTCTGTAGTGGAGGACGTAAACAACTCTTTTCCCTCCCCTCCAGCACCCACCTGGGACACAGGACATCTCCAATGTAGTGACTCAAGAAATATGGTCATCACCTCACCTCCTGGGAGCATGATTTTTCACCTGCCTTTACCACAAAAAGTAACTGCAGCAGCATCACACCCAAACCTGAGGTTTAAGGAACTGAAAACCTCCTCCAAATCAGTGAATACCTCTTAAAAAGAAGTCACTAAGGCAATGGCTTTCACACTTTTTTTTTTTTTTTTACTGGTGACCCCTTTCACATAGCAAGCATCTGAGTGCGACCCCCCCCCTTATAAAATTAAAAAACACTTTTAATATATTTAACACCATTATAAATGCTTGAGGCAAAGCGAGGTTTGGGGTGGAGGCTGACAGCTCGTGACACCCCATGTAATAACCTCGCGACCCCCCATGTAATAACGTCCGTGACCCCCTGAGGGGTCCCAACCCCCCGTTTGAAAACCCCTGCACTAAGGCAATGGTTACATTACAGTTTAAGTTATGTCGCTGAGGGATGTGAATTAGCCACCCCACTTAGCGATGTAACTTATGCCAACTTAAGCACTGGTGTGAACAGCGCTATGTCAGCGGGACAGCTTCTCACCCTGACATAGCCGCCGCTGCTGCTGGGGGGGGGGGGGGGGGGGGGGGGGGGGGGGGNACGGACGCTAGAGTAATTAAGCCATTAGAGCATTGGTGCAGCTGTGCCGCTGTAAGTTCCCTAGTGTGGCCATAGTCTAAGAGGTATATAAAAGCAATGTGCCATCTTTTCCCCACCCAGCCACAGGGCGCTCTCAAACCTCAGATCTCACACCGCATCACAAAAAGCACATAACAATCAACCCTTCCAGCAGCTCCTTTCCCTCCAGGCTCTGCTCCCCTAAATGTTCAGTTTAAGTCATTCTACTGGCAGCTCCTGCTCAGAAAGAGAACAGCAATTTCACTCACCTCAATGGGCTCAGAAGGTATTTTCAATTTGGATAGTTTGGCCTTGGCATTTGCTTTTAAATCTGCTATTTTCCCATAGGGTTGTCCAGGGTATTCCTTCGGAAGTGGCTTGAGCTCCGGTGACTCATTTGGCGCCTGATCTTGGCCATCCATTGGTCTGACGTACGCAGTAGGTTTCTGCTGCATTGCACTGTTTTTTGGCGGCAAGGCTGGAGGAAATGTCTGAGAAGATGCTTGGGCCAGATTAATGGCTGAACTGTCCCGGGTTTCGTTATCATGCAATCCTGCCACAAAGTCCTGAGGCGATTTCATTGGATTGTAAGTCTGCCCGTGACTTTTGTTGTTGTTCTGTGACCTGGAATGGATATGCTGACTGGAATGTAGAGGTGACAGGGGTGCCACTGGAGAAGACAAAGAGGACAGTAAGGGAGAAAGCTCTGAGAGGGTGGCTTGCAGTTCAGCAGCACCATTTTCATCAACACGTCTATCATTTTTCTTGTGGCGACCACCACGATGGCTTTCCTGACCACTGCGTCTCTGTTCTGGACCTTGGCTCTGACCACTGGACAAGCTGTGGCTTTTGGTGTGCAAACTTGAAGCTGGTTCCATTCTTGCTTGTGTCTTTGGGTAGCGGATGGAATTACTAGCAGAGGGGGGAGCCAAACCGGGGGGTCCCATGGCCTGGTGGCGGGTGCTGTGCTGGAATGAGGTTGGTAATGTACTGCTGGTCTTTTCAGGAAAGAATGGGCGATCAGGCTTTCCCTGATGGATCAGAGGAACAATGCTCTTGGGTATCCCTATGAGATTCTGATGGGACTTGGTGCTGATTAGCTCCTTCACCTCTTCATAATTACCCAGCATGTTCTGAATTCGACTGGACAATTCATCTTCTTTGTTAGTCTGGAACAGGAAAGTAGAGAAGGGAAAATACAAGAGTTAGAAAAAGATAACCAAGATCCAGGTTCAAGAAAAGGCATATTAATAAGTGGCTTACTGTCAGTAGAAACCACTTTATCACAATTTTAGGGTACAGTTATGCATGCTTTACTTCCCCTAGGTAGCACTTACTCATGCCTGCGGTCTCCCTGCCGTGAAAGGAATTGCTTGCATGAGTGTTAATCAACGTGAGTAAAGGGTGCAATCAGGACTTTAGCAGGTCCCCGCATCCCCAACCAACGACCTTGTTTCCTGCTGTACTTAGCGATGAATGGGTAGTCCTAATGAGTCACAAGTGCTCACTGGCTGGCTCAAGGAGACCATGAGGTCTCAAACTGGCCCTCCCTACTACACCATCAGCAGAGCTTCCCAGTTTAGCACTTTAGTAATATGCAAAGCGAAACACCTGGGGGTTGCATGTGCACATTTCGGGGGTTGCAATGCTTACTGAGAAGGTTCTACTGTACATGTAGACATGTTATAGTGCACATGAAGGTCACATCTCCTTCCCCCTTCTCTCTGCAACATGATACATTATCAATACCTTGTAAGGTTCTGCAAAGAGGGGGGCATTTTCCGGGTATGTCTCTCTCTCCTGAAGAGCTTCCTGATTCCGTCTCTCTCTCTCTCTGATCCGGAGCAAATTTCTATCCTCATTGTACAAGCTTTTGGAGAGAGAAGGAAAAAAGATTCGTTAGCATTTTACTTCCACCTAGCGCTGTCGAAACAAGGGTCTGCGCTGTGCAAAAGCCATTTCCTCAGCTAACACCACACTTCCAACAAGCCAACTGAGTTTAAAATCATAAAATCTATTGGATAATTGGATTGATGTATCAGTCACATAAGGCAGTCAGCACGTGGCGTGGGAAGAGCTCACACAGCAGATGTGTCAGTGTGCAGGCTACGCTGAAGAGTTTTATTCCTGACATCATACACCAAGGAGAGCAAACGGATTAATAACTTTATAAAGACGCTCAGCTAGAGGAGAAGTCAGCAAGGTTTCTGACCGCAGAGCTGTCATTCAAATTCAGAGGCAGCGGTCTACGTGAGAATTGAAACACTGCATACAACATCCTCTTGACTAGGTGTACATTTTAAAATTAAATGCTTTATTTTCAATTAAATATTTATTTTGCAAGCTGTTTATTTGGGAGGCCACGTAGTCTGATGAAAGGATTCAAGCAAGAGGGTCTAAGAATCAAGAGAACACTGACCAGAGCCACTCACAAACAGACAGAGATAACAGGGAAGTCCCTTGACCTCTTTGTGCCTACATCAATTCAGCTATAGAACCGTGACACATCCACAAAAGGAAGACTTCATAGAAAACCAGATGCAGTAATTGAGCTTCCCTTGACAAATGTTACTGAAAAATAAAAGAATCCATTGCTCTAATATGTATGTATGTTTTGTAAGAGAAAGTCTGTGTGAGTTCCACCCTTCCTTTCTCATGGCCTATTGCACACACACACCGATTACATTCCTCTTGACATGATAGGCCACAATGGTGTCCCAATATTAAAATATCAATAACAACTCCTCCCCTCCCCCTTTCCCCAGCGTTGAAAAGTTTTAGACATACCCAAAAGAAAGGCAGAGGCCTGTCTTTGCATAAAACAACAAGGAGTCTGGTGGCCCCTTAAAAGACTAACAGATTTATTGGGGCGTAAGCTTTCGTGGGTAAAAAACCCACTTCTTCAGATGCATGGAGTGAAAATTACAGATGTAGGCATTATTATACTGACACATGAAGAGAAGGGAGTTACCTCACAAGTGGAGAACCAGTGTTGACAGGGCCAATTCAATCAGGGTGGCTGTAGTCCACTCCCAATAACTGATGAGGAGGTGTCAATTCCAGGAGAGGGAAAGTTGCTTTTGTAGTGAGCCAGCCACTCCCAGTCCCTATTCAAAGCCCAAATTAATGGTGTTACATTTGCAAATGAATTTTAGTTCTGCAGTTTCTTTTTGAAGTCTGTTTTTGAAGTTTTTTTGTTGAAAGATGGCAACTTTTAAATCTGCTATAGAATGTCCAGGAAGATTGAAGTATTCTCCTACTGGCTTTTGTATGTTACCATTCCTGATGTCCGATTTGTGTCCATTTATTCTTTTACGTAGGGACTGTCCGATTTGGCCAATGTACATGGCAGAGGGGCATTGCTGGCACATGATGGCATATATAACATTAGTAGATGTGCAGGTGAATGAGCCCCTGATGGTGTGGCTGATGTGGTTGGGTCCTCTGATGGTGTCACTAGAGTTGATATGGGGACAGAATAGGCAACGAGGTTTGTTACAGGGATTGGTTCCTGGATTAGTGTTTCTGTGGAGTGGTGTGTGGGGAGTATTTGCTTCAGGTTCGGGGGCTGTCTGTAAGTGAGGACTGGCCTGCCTCCCAAGGTCTGTGAGAGTGAGGGATCGTTTTCCAGGATAGGTTGTAGATCGTTGATGATGTGCTGGAGAGGTTTTAGCTGGGGGCTGTATGTGATGGCCAGTGGTGTTCTGTAGGTTTTTTACCCATGAAAGCTTATGCCCAAATAAATCTGTTAGTCTTTAAGGTGCCACCAGACTCCTCGTTGTTTTTGTGAATACAGACTAACATGGCTACTCCTCTGATACTTGTCTTGGCATAGGAGTCAGTTCACTCATGAAGGATTTAAGATAGTTTCTCAATTCTGTGCTAGTCCATGACACATTTTATTGTACAAATGTGATGACAAAACACTATTTGATTGTAAAGATCATATTTTGCTCTAATGGTTCACCCAGCAGTCTGTCCACTGCTGGCAGGGTATCTGTGACTTTATTCAACTTTTGGGATATGATGCTATCCAAAGGCAAACTTCCAGAAAAATGAATACAGCCAGTATATACATATGACATTAAGGAAAATTAATGTGTTAAGTGTTAGCCATATGCAAATTTTTTTTTAAATTCATCTTTATTATTATTTTTTTCCAAATGTAGCAAAGCATGAATTCCCAATGAGTAGTACACATATGCCAGATTTGAAAGGCTCACAGTCAATTACAAAAAAAAAATCAGAAACCTCTTTATGAAACATGTTCATGTACATGTAGCTGAAATAGTAAGTTTTTTTCAGTTTGTTTACTTTGTATACTTAACTGCACTTTGTGTGTAGTAAATTTCACTTATTCCTGTGTATAGTCAGTTAGCTAGTCAGTTTCTCAAAGTGATTTTGTTGTTTGGAAGGGAAGGGAGGAAGAGAGTTCACACAGCAAATAAGGTGGAGGGGTTTTGTTGGGGTAGGGGTTTTTTCCATCTTTTGTTTTTTAAATAGAAAAGTGTGATTGTAAAAGTCACAAATATTGACACAGGGAATCTGGGCCAGATTTGTTACCTGAAACTACGTTTGCCTCCTTTAAAAAAAAAAAATGTAATAGATTTAAAGTTGACAATGAACCTTAAAGTTTTAAGAATGCTGCTATTTGAATTATCCGGAAAGTGTTTTTTTGGTTTTTTTTTTAAAGCATGAAACAGCATTTTCCCCACATTCTAGTAAGTAAAATGGTTTAATATATTTCCTTTGAAAACTTTGCAAGAGTCACTTCACGATTGAGAACAAACATGGAAAAGGTCAGGCCAAAAGGCTGTTTTTGGAAAAAGTTAATAGCATGAACATCAGATCTTAGAATGGATGGGCCTCCCACTCTTAACTACAGAGTCTCTTTCACAATACTGTGCATCTGTATAATATGAGACATGTCCTCTATTGGGGGCACCATATAATTCCTTGGCAGGAAAATAGAATCCAATATATCTTTTTGACTCTGGTTTAGGGTGACCAGGTGTCTGGAACACCAGGTCAAAAAGGGATCCTGCCTGGCCACCCCTCCACATAGGAGGTAGGAGCAGGAGGGGGGGACATGCCGCTGCTTCCCCGCTCCACGCCCCAACCCCTGCCCCAGACCTGATCCCCCTCCCACCTTCCAAACCCCTCAGTCCCAGCACCCTCCTACACCCCAAACCCCTCACCCCCAGCCCTACCCCAGAGCCTGCAACCCCAGCCAGAGCCTTCACACCCCCCACCCCAACCCTAGAGCCCCTTCCCGCACTCTGAACTCGTTATTTCTGGCCGCAACCCCAGCCGGAGCCCTCATCCCCTCCCGCACCTCAGCTTCTGAGCCAGCCCAGTGAAAATGAGCGAGTGAGTGAGGGTGGGGAGAGCGAGCGGGGATGGAGTGAGCAGGGGTGGGGCCTCAGAGGAGGGGCGGGGCAAGGTTGTTCAGTTTTGTGCGAGTAGAAAGTTTGCAACACTACTCTGGTCAAGGTATTCAAAAAACAGGTGCTTAAAGCTCCTAAACCCATACTCAGGCCCCACAATAATTGGCCTTGTTTTAAAAAACATTCAGCATCCTGTATCTCCCATTCAAGTCAGGATTAATGCTGGGCTCTCAGTATTTTTTAAACCAGACCACTTAACCAGGTGTCTAAATATGGATTTAGGAGCCTAACTTTAGATGCCTATTTTTTTTTTTTTTTGTAAAGAGTCTTTGACTACAATCCTAAAGTAGGCAGAGTGCATGTATGTTTTTAGACTAAAGTTCTGAACCCCTATTTAACCCCTTCCTCCTCTGCTGACCACAATATTGTTAACTACCATGACACCATAGTGTATGCTGGTAATAAACTCTCTAGAAGGCTAGCCAGCCTGGGGGAGCTGAAAACACTTTCTGTCACCTCGCCAGCCACGCTATCAACATCATATGTTAGACAACTTGAGAACACACTGTTCTTTTTTTCATTTTAAGTGAGGAAACAGAGAGAAATATTTTCCAGCTAGAGAAAGTGATTTACATTTTGAACTTCAATTTCAATTACACTCTCTCTTTCTCTCTCTTCAGAGAGATATGCTCTAAAAATTATTTTGTGGAAGTTCTGTGGCCTGTGATATACTGGAGGTCAGACTAGATGATCATAATACCTTCTGGACTTGGAATCTATAAGTGTAAATTGCAGTCGCATCCTGAAGTGTTATTTACTTTTGTTCCAACTTCCATCATTACAAAGAGATGTAGGTGAAACCAAGGGTGTGGAACTCTTCCCATCTCACACCAATATCACATTTCCAAAATATTTCCCTCGCTGTTCCCATAAGAATAAACTCACTTTCCCAGTCACGTTGTGCAACAATTGATAGAAGACCTTTCATCATTCATTGGGCATTTGAGGAATGAGCATGAAATAGAAAATTCATCAGCTTCCTCACTTGGGACCAGATTTAGCTTCTTTGACTGTAAGTGGGGGAAATGCTTTAAAAAGACCAAGATTTCCCCTCCCATTTTGTTGTGATCTGCATGCACTGACAGTCCATGGGGAAGTCATGAAAACCCAGACTGCCCTTGTAGATGTACTGAATTCTGAGCATTTAAAAAAAAAATTAACACCATAATGATTTTTTTATTTTACAACTATGTGTGAACTAATTCTCATGAAGGGAAGTGACAACACAGGCTAGAGCAAAGTGCATGCAGGTGTTGTGAAAGCTTTCCTTACAAAAAAGTTTGCCATTGTTAGAGATACTGCAACATCTTTCCAGCTCCAGACCTAGGCCTCTCCTGAGAGTGGACACTGAGCCAGCACAACTTCATGTAGAAAGAATAGATCATGCCACGCAAACACTGTTTAAAATATTAATCTAAACAACACGAGGGGAACAAAAAATCAACCTATCTGCCAAATCTTGGTTTACCTTAAGGATAACAGATTTTTATTTGCTTGCTTGCTTGTTTCCAAGAGAATAAAGTATAAAAATACAGAGGCAAAAACCAAAACCATTTAAAGAATGCTGTCAACATTATTAGATTTAGAATAAACCACCCTTTCCTTACACAGACTCCTCCCTAACATTTAAAAAAACACCTCAGTTACTCTTATTTTAAAGAGGGGGCCATTTGAAAATTAAAAAGGTATTATGCACCATTATTCAGGATGAGAAATAGCCATTGCTCAAAATGGAGCAAGTGTAAGATGTGCATTTGAAACATTTTGGGATATTTAGTTGATAAAAATAATTGCTAGAAGTAAATAAGAGTTTTAAAGACACATATATTGCCCTCTGTCAACATGTATCTGGACAGGAGTAGGATGGATATGAAATGTCAGGGGAGGATGGTGTTATGTAAGAATTCTGATGGTGTTTTACGGGATCCTCGATTTCTCTTTCAACCAACTCTTTCAACTAGTATATGCCAGCAATTAACACACTAACCCAGGGGTAGGCAACCTATGGCATGCATGCCAAAGGCGGCACGCAAGCTGATTTTCAGTGGCACTCACACTGCCCGGGTCCTGGCCACCGGTCCGGGGGACTCTGCATTTTTATTTAATTTTAAATGAAGCTTCTTAAACATTTTAAAAACCTTATTTACTTTACATACAACAATAGTTTAGTTATATATTATAGACTTATAGGAAGAGACCTTCTAAAAACATTAAAATGTATTACTGGCACGCGGAAC
>QXTE01000180.1:876000-888309 GCA_003942145.1 Platysternon megacephalum
CGCACACACAAAACATCTTTAGCAATAAACTAAAGTTGAAGAGCATTAGTTATAATCTATGAACATTTAAAATTGTGATTTTATTGATGTGAAAACCACTACTAGCCTGTAAATCTCTCCTTACTTGACTCAGCTGTGAAGGAAATAAAAATATATATTCTGCTTAAGAACACTGATCATTTTAAATTAAGAAATGAGGTCTCAGAAAAACGTGGAGCTTGTTTTCGTTGAATGATCATAGATCACACGTCTGTTGCTTCCCGCAAATTGAACCAAAAGCAATCAAATGTTATCACGGGCATGTCGTTCTTTTGATGTGTTATGTAGACGTAATTTTATCAAATCAGCTTATGTTTCAGAGCACTATACACTGGCTGATTCATTTCTTTGTTACTAGGTGCTTGATACAAAGCCCAATGATATCCAGGGAAATGTGTTTATCTGCTTCAGTGGGCTTTGGATCAGGCCCTAAGCGAGAATTCTTCAGACATGCATTGTAGGTATGATCTTAGGTACATATAGATCGGGGTGGGCAAACTACGGCCCGCGGGCCAGATCTGGCCGGCCAGCCAATTTAATCCGGCCCTCGAGCTCCTGCTGGGGGGCGGGGTCTGGGGTTTGCCCCACTCCCGCACTCCAGCCGGGGAGCAGGGTCAGGGACCTCTCCGCGCGCGCACACGCACGTGCTGAGGCTCCCGGAAGCAGCGGCATGTCCCCACTCTGGCTCCTCCTATGCAGCTCCTGGCCAATGGGAGCTGCACGGGCGGCGCCTGCGGACGGGTCAGCATGCAGAGCCACCTGGCCACGCCTCCATGTAGGAGACAGAGGGGGAGACGTGCCGCTGCTTCCGGGACCTGCTTGAGGTAAGCGCTGCCTGAAGCCTGCACCCCTCAGCCCCTCCCACGCCGCAACCCCAATCCCATCCCACCCTCCAAAACCCTCAATCCCAGAGCACCTCCTACACCCTAAACCCCTCATCCCCAGCCCCACCCCAGAGCTCACACCTCCAGATGGTGGGCCCCACCCCGAGCCCCCTCCCACACCCTGAATTCCTCATTTCTGGCCCCACCCCAGAGCCCACACCCTGACACAGAGCTCTCACCCCCTCCTGCACCCCAATCCCAATTTTGTGAGCATTCATGGCCCGCCATACAATTTCCATACCCAGATGTGGCCCTCGGGCCAAAAAGTTTGCCTACCCCTGATGTAGATGAACCTCAAGCAGAGCACAGGAGAATCCTGGCTTGTATACTGTCGGGCAATTCAGAGGGCCTGTGTTCTGATGCATGTGCATTAAACATGAGTCTTTCAAAAATGTCTCAAATGAAATTAAGAGCATTTTGTAAATAAAAATAAAACCAAATGACGTACATTTCATCTCCACCACTGCCTCTTATCGATAACATCATAAAATAAAATAAAAATAAATTTTTTTTAAAAGAACACAGCAGGACAAAAAAGTTTTCAAAAAGGATGTTGAAAATTCATAAAACATTGAGATTGGGGAAAAAAAAAAAAAAAAAAAGGCTAATGAGTTATTTTCATTTCCCCCCCTAGAATATAATCCACAGTCACTAGTGAGTTGCCAATGCTTAGCATTTTAAAATTTCTGATCTAGAATGTGATATTGTACTATTAACAAAATCACATGTCTAGAAATTAATGGTTTAAAAAAGAGCAGAAAGCAGAAACAATGAAAAGCTAACAAAATTCAGCATACAATTTATGATCTTGTAAATTGCATTATACTAAATATATAGTATGACATCCGAGTGGATTTGGCACATCTTTCTGTCATTCCCAGAAGGGAAAATAGAATTCCATATTCCAATAAAGTTGCTTTCCTCATAGATTCAGGAGGTATTTAAATGAAGGAAAAACCTCTACTTTCTGCCTCCATTCACACTTGTTATAACCACCTAATTAAAAAGAGCATCAATTCCTTCCCATCTGCATAATGATACTGAGTGTAAAACAGCATCTTAAATTCTGCTTGTTGCAAAAACACCACTTGTAATGTGTCTAAAGACCTTTTCTGTCTCTGAACCTTCCCTTCCCCCCCCCCATGAATTAAAAAAAAAAAAAAAAAAAAAAAGCCAAACACAAAGATACAGCAAGGAAGAAAGGAAAAAAGCCCAAACTAAGTTTTTGTGATGACACCAATTCCAGCAGAACACAAACATGTCTGCTCTGGAATAGTCTGGCTGATGCGAGTATTCTCACATGTATTGGTCTACCAGGATCTGCTAAATGAGGTTAGTCATGCATTATTACTAAATGCCATTTAATACTGTCATGGAAACTATTAGCCCAGACTGTTGACTAGGCACAGCTGACTACCCACTTGTCCTGTGCACTCTGATTTGCTTTTTAATGAACCTGATCTACTCTCTTGCTCACTTTTTAAACCAATCCACCAACCCTCATTCAGGTTTAACAGAGGCGTATTTTCCTCTCATTTAAGTGCACAAAAGGAGATGCGTTTTTAAAAGAGAAGGAGGTGGGTGCGCTGGTATCCATTAGCTTCAAGTTTGAAATTTTCCAACTACATGGCCAATTAGAAGTAAGGTCTCCTCTATACACAAACTAGAGCCAAAAACTAAGATTGCTTTTAATTCACACCTTTATCTATTTCTGTGCACAACTGTGGACATTATTTCAGACTAAGAACACCTTATTTCAAATTAAATTAAGTCTGTGTTTTACCAAATTCAGATAATCGAAAAACAAAGCCCACTCCACTCCAAAATAAGAGCATTCACACAGATTTACACAGAAATAATTAAAGGTGTGAATTAAAACAATGTAGTTATTTTGATTCCAGTTC
Source organism: Platysternon megacephalum (assembly GCA_003942145.1). Taxonomy (NCBI): domain Eukaryota; kingdom Metazoa; phylum Chordata; order Testudines; family Platysternidae; genus Platysternon; species Platysternon megacephalum. The sequence continues at coordinate 878,828 of QXTE01000180.1, forward strand.
ATGTGTAGAGAAGTACTTAGGCCAAATTTTCAAAGAATGATTATCGGAGCCCAATTTGAGACATTTTAAAAAGGTGCTTGATTTTCATCAAGCACCAGGGACCTAGTCTCTGATTATCAAATCCTTTTTAAAAGATATTTTGGGTAGGGCACCTGAAAATTACTAACCAGTTTTGAAAACCTTGGCATTAACACTGCATTGTAGCCCCAGGTCTGCGAGACATGGGCTTGTAGACTCCGTTTTCTGAGCTTGCAATTGAGCATCCATGCGGCATTGTAAACTTGTAGGCTTACAATTGCTGGACCGCAGTCTCACAGCCATGCTAATGTGTCCACACTGCACTGTGCAGACCTTCTGACTCAAGTCTGCAGCTTGAGCTGTGTCCATACTGTAAAATGACGGGGCTTGGACCCGAGTTACAGCACAACTCAGGCCCTAACCCACCCTCCAGAAGGGTCCTAGGACCTGGGTCCTGAGTGCTTACTGACCCGAATCAAACTGATAGGCATGTGAACAGAAGGGGGGCTTGGGCTCCAAATTAAGCCAGAGCCTGGGCTTCTTGTGCAGTGTGGATATACCCAGAGAGACCATAATTCTACTACCATAAGGCAACACTGGGAGCTGGTGAACCCACATACATTCCCAATTCTAGACAGAGGGGCAAACCTGACACAGACGTCACAAAACATCTAGAGCCTTATATCCACTGCAATACAGACTTCTAGGGCTATTCTTGTCTTCCTCCCGGGGGGAGGATTAGACCCCAGAAGTTTTCAAAAAGATCCAGCCACTTTACAGGGAAGCCTATCCCTGAAGCATGCACCTACTAAAGTGCTCTGGAGAAGGTGTGTCTAGCTTGGGTAGCTTGGAGAAGGTGTGCCTTTTTCTGTGCTCTGGAGAAGGTGTGTCTAGCTTGGGTATTTCAAAAGTGTCTACCACCTTGTCATCTAAGTAGAGTGGACTGGAAACTAGAATTCCCATTAGACAGTAAAGTCCGAAATTTCAAAAGAGTTCCAGAAAGAAAAGAAACTGAAATTTCAAGTTTTTCCTACACAAAGGGAAGTCCAAAATTTTGTTTTGAAAAGACAACATGACATTTTAGTGAAAAACCTTTTTGAAATGTTTCCATGGCCCCCTGACCCATCCAGCATCCCGACATCTCGGACAATACAGGAGCCAGAACTCCCAAGGAGCTCGGTGCCTGGGAATGCCAATTCTGGGACAGTCTGCCGTAGCCCAGTCTGCCAAGGAGCTACAAGCTGCCTAGGTTGCCAAGGAGCTGAGACTGGGCTCACCATGCTTCAGTTTCCTCATCTATAAAATGGGGAAACTGATATGAGAATGACTCTTTTGTCAAGTACTTTGAGACTACTGATGAAAAGGGCTAGGTATTATTTATTAATAATATTTATTATTATTATTAAAGACATAAAACCATTACAGCCTTGTGTATGCTAAGCTTTTTCACCCATAATTTCACAGTTGCCACCAATTCAGGCTTAAAAGTTTGTCACTTGAACTATACCAGTATAGTTAAGCAGCAAACCCCGCCTCCACTAAGGTAAAGGCACTTATACCCCAGCATAGCTTATTTCAGTTCAGGAACCAAAATAAGCTGTAATCAGTATAAGGCACCTTGATACTGGTATAACTATGTCTACACTAGGGCTTTTACCTGCACTGCTTGGTTGGCAAAAGCAACAAAAAAACAAAACAAAACATAGCCCTTACAGACATAGTTACACTGGTAAAATGTAAGTGGAAACCTGACCTTCGTTTTCATGAGTGGAAGCAATAGTGCAGATAGGGCACTAGCTGCTCTTGGTCAGTTAAGCACAGTGTTTTATACTCCTACTCTGAAGAAGCTTAGATGATGGGGTGCTTTTAACACTGGCGGTTGCCTGGATGTCTTGCTACACTAGCCTTCCTTCTGTTTCCACCATTGGTGGAGCTGAACTGGTAGCAATGGTGGTAAATTTGGGGCAAAAAGCCTCATGTAGACACCCTAACTTATATTACCCACGTTTCTGTTTAAAACAGAGCTTAAGCATGTATCGCTTGTGGAGTCACTCTCAGTTAATATTATAATCCTCAGAGCACCATTTCAAAGGTTCAGACGTGACTATGCAACCCGCAACAGTAACAGCTGAGAGCATCCCAGATTTCTAAAAACAAGAGGGAGTGGAGAGAAGTTACATCCTCACCTCTTTCCTGTCAAGTATCAGGGGGTAGCCGTGTTAGTCTGTATCCACAAAAACAAGGAGTCCGGTGGCACCTTAAAGACTAACAGATCCTGTGCATCCTGAACAAGGAAAAAGGAGACAACCACGAAAAATAATCGTTCCTACTTTTAACTGCGTTCAGGATCTGCTGCTGGCTGCCAAAAGGGATTACTTCAGCAGCAGGGAAGGGGGTGGAGAAAGGCTACAAGAAAACACACACACACAAAACGCATAAATGTGCAGTTTCCCTTCAGCACATGCAGCAACTCTTCCTCCAAAAGATTAGGAGGGAATGTTTCCTTTTAGTACAACTGCAGGAAATCACAAACTTATTGAAGCTTTTTTCTCATTAAAGATTACCTTTTTTTTCCCCATGAGAAGCTGATTACTAATGTTTCTCAAGATCACGACATGCTTATTTTTAATTGAAGTCTCAGTATGTTACAAAAAGAGAGCACACAAGAAGTGCACAGGACACATTAATCAGACATGACCCCAACTCCACTCTCATGGAAGTCTTGACGCACAAATTCCCATTGATGTCTATAGGAACAGGATCAGAGCCACACAATTTTTTTTTTTTTAAATAAATAAAAGAGCTGTTTTATTTATCATCCCACCATTAAAAAAATTAAGCTTGGTAAAATGTGCCACAGGAAGTTACCACTAAACACATACCATACACAGTGTGGGACTCAAAAAGCAAATTGCTTGGATTATGCAGTGTGAAAGTGATTGCAAGTGAGGGATTTGAAAACAAGACACTTAACAGATACTAAAAACATCAACTGGCTTTCTCCACTCCCCCCCCCCCCCCCCCCCCCCCCCCCCCCCCCCCCCCCCCTCCTCCNCATCCTTTTTTTTTTTTTTTTAAAGACACCATAACCAAATCTAGACCTGCTGGATATTTTTACTTTTATTTCACTCCTTCAGGCATTGCCAATATAGAGATTATTATTATTTCAATTGGCATTTTGAACAGCTGCAAATCATCACTGATATTTCATTTCTGCAATGGATATTTTGTACTACTAGTAAAATATTTTTGTTAGGAGAACTTTTTCAATTTAAGGAACTGTATTATCATCTATCAGAGCTCACTGAAATTTTCCAAATTTTGATTTTTTGACTGCAAAAAAAGGTGGTATTGTTTCTCCCATTTTTAAACAGCTCTACTATTTGTAGTACAATCAGCTCTTAGTGGTACATGAAAGAATCCCTTTACAAACATTTACGGACTAAATCAGAGGTAGGCAACCTATGGCACGCGTGCCGAACGTTGCACACGAGCTGATTTTCAGTGGCACTCACACTGCCCGGGTCCTGGCCACCGGTCCGGGGGGCGCTGCATTTTAATTTAATTTTAAATGAAGCTTCTTAAAGATTTTAAAAACCTTATTTTACATACAATAGTTTAGTTATACATTATAGACTTATAGAAAGAGACCTTCTAAAATGTTAAAATGTATTACCGGCATGCGAAACTTTAAATTAGAGTGAATAAATGAAGACTCGGCACACCACTTCTGAAAGGTTGCCGACCCCTGGACTAAAGCATCATACAAGACAGTATCCAATACTGCTACGTAAGTCGCCTCACTAACAAAAAGCATGTGAAAAATTAACACTGAGAAACATTTAGCAAGTTTCAAATATACATTTCCTCAGGCTATGTTGAGATAAAAGAACATCGGGGGTTGGGACAGGCAGCAGAGAGTAGACTTTTTTGTAAGTAAAAATAAGTTTGATTTGAAATCAGTTCTAATGCCAAATTAAATATCTACCCACTTTACTACTTTTTAGATTAGATTTTAGAGGGAGGAGTGGGGGAGAGGGGGAGAGAGAGAGAGAGAGAGAGAGAGAGAAAAACTTACCACATATTAACTTCCTGATGTTATCCCTACATTTAAAATATGTTTATTACTGAACACTGGAACGGTTTCAGTTTCCTTTCAGCACACGCTACTGTTTGTTTGTTATGGGCTTGATCCTGGCAGGGGCTGAGAGCCCTCAACACCCATTTACTTCAAATCGCAGTTTGGGCACTCAGCTCCTTGTATAATTTGACCAGCACCCCGCAGGATTGGACCATATACCCTAGTGATCAGGCAGACAAGCTTCTAAAAAGCTACAGCATCGTGCTTTATCAACAAGCAGAAAATTAAACAAAAACCTGCCTTCACAATTAAAGAAACCCCCATACACAACCCAGCCATCCCACCCTCTACCCAGTGCCCTTGGCAACGTGAAGTATTAGCATAATGCGGAGATGTGATTATGAAAATCTAGAAAGTCTGCTACTGTAAATGTATAAAATCTAAGCATCATATACAAGGTAATTGCCCCACATCCTGAGGACACTGACTGTAGTGTGGACACATTTAAAAACATACATGCACAGACACATTTTAAACATACATGCACAGATGTATTTAGAACCTGGATTAGCCTGGAAGTTTGTTAGTGGTAAGGCACAAGCGTCAGAATCCAAGAGCTCACACTCAGAGCCATCTTTGAATAACAATTTTATACCAATATGGCTCAGAGCATTAAAAAGAAGCTATAGCAATTGTTCATGTGTGTCTGTACTTGTCAGCTTAATTCTGTGCCTGCAATAATACTTCCACAATTATGTTACTGCTATAAAGCTAAAAAAAACCCAAACAAACCAAAAAAGAGAGACCTTTTCATGATGATGCTATAGTAAACAAGACCCCAGAGAAATCTAAAAGTTCATTGTCTCTTCAACAATAGAACAGAGTCTGGGAAGGTGTTAATTAATAATTATGCAAGGAACACGAATGCTGCCATTCTCTGTGCTAAAGGAAATGCTCTCAGGAGGGCTTCTAAGAAGGCGTGGATATGTGAAGTGTAATTAAAGGAAAACAGACAACGTTTTACTTCCTTCTGCATGTGAACAATGATAAATTTAAGGTTGGGTTTGATAGGGACGGGACTAGAACAGGAGCAAACTTGAAAAAATTGCCAAATCATCAAATATATATATTGACACATACATACATACACACACCCATGTCTCTTGAGGACAAACAACCCTGGGGATGCAACAGAACCAGTGTCATTCAACTGCACAGCACGGACACATGCCAGGGGATTCCTCATCCCCTCATCCCATGCATGACGCGTAGCACAGGTTCCATGCCCCAGAGCACGTAAGCGATTTGATGTGGGGAGAGGAAAGAAAAGTGGATCTGCAACTCAGCAGTATAACATTTGTTCAGCATCTGTAGAAGGGCTCAAGCAAAGGAGAGGCTATTGGAACTTGAGACTGCAGTATCCACAGAATAGCCCCTCTACAGCTCCACAGCCAAGTGGACAGAGAATTGGTGAAGGAGTATTCCTTCCTGGGCTCCCACTGTCTGCTTGCAGACCTTCTCTGTGCACAGAGCAGCTATCAGGATTGGTTGGCTGGGGTATGAATTTCAGTTTCTGTGGTTTAAATGTTAATGAATTTTATATGAAAGAGGAACTTGCACCTCTTGTCACTTTGCCAACTTTGACCCAAATAGAATTAGCCAGTATCTATCCTAGTCTCTGAGGGGAAATGATGAGGGTCCTGCTGCTGTGCAGGAAGAGGTGGCAAAGAGCATTCGGAAGCAGCTCTGTTGAAGGAATTGAACTTTCCCAAGTATGACAATTTCTATCAAAGTGCAACTACTTATAGAATTACATTCCATTGTTAGGTTTCAGAGTAGCAGCCGTGTGAGTCTGTATCCGCAAAAAGAACAGGAGTACTTGTGGCACCTTAGAGACTAACAAATTTATTTGAGCATAAACTTTCGTGTATCCTCACACCTTCTTGTCAAACTGTCTGAAATGGGCTATCTTGATTATCACTACAAAAGTTTTCTCTCTTAATTAATTAGCCTCTTAGAGTTGGTAGGGCAACTCCCACCTTTTCATGTTCTATGTATGTATGTATGTATGTATGTATGTATGTATGTATGTATCCTTACCATATGTTCCATTCTATGCATCCAATGGAGTGGGCTGTAGCCCACGAAAGCTATGCTCAAATAAATTTGTTAGTCTCTAAGGTGCCACAAGTACTCCTGTTCTTATTCCATTGTTAGGCAGTTGAGCTAATATTTTTCAACTCAAGTGCCTGAAGTTGCATTACGCACACTCGCAGAATATAAAAACCTGGACTGAACCCAACTGATATTTTAACCAAGATCATCTCTGGTGAGACATTGCAACCTTGCTTCATCTGTGAAGAGCCTTACAAGAGAAGTGAAATTCCCTGCTGAGTTACCTCTGCTCTAGCACTGAGGGGATACTGAATCAGCACTGACCACCCCAAGACTTGTCCATACAAAGACCTAAAAAGCTGATCCAGGAAAGGCAAAGACAGAGAGACATTTACCCTTCAAATACATTAACATCACTCTCTCCTAGATCAAAGGCTGTTAGATGTAAACAGGAGGCCTTGGCATTATCAACAAACATTATGGGTGTAACCCCTTCCACCACTATGTACATTTTGAAAATGCTTGTAAATTAGGCTCTTCAGGAAAGAGTCTAGAATCAAATCAAAGGAAAGACTAGAGATTTCACAATACATAAATGGCAAGTTTGCCAACCCTTTGCCTCTCACTTCACCCTACACCCCTCATCTGAGTCCTCATCTGAGTTCACACTTCTCCCACATACTCCTGATGTCTCCTTTCAAATGGCCCCCTCTTCCATGGAAACTCTTCCTGAAGTAATTCACCAGACCACCACCTGCTCTTCCAAGTCTCTTCTCAAAACCTACTCCTGCGATCAAAGTTATAAGCTAGTCATGGATATGTTGAGTTTTTTTTAAACTCTGTAACCTTCAGGACATGCCATTAATCACCCAAGTGACTACAGGATCATGGTTTCACTCTCCCTGTATTTGTCTCTCTCCTTTCTTACATTGACTTAGGGCCCAATTCTGGAAACTCAGTTTAAAGGACCACTTAACTCAAGAGATTTATGAGAGTGAACAGGAGTCTGGTCAGGGGCAACACTCGAGTTGTACCTTGTCCTAACTCTGCAGTGAAGACCAGCCTTAGTTAGGCACGTGTGTGAACCCACTAAATACAGCTTCACCCCTACATTTTTAACTGCTACAAGCAAACTGGAACCACATTCCCTCTACAATAACTCACATGGCCTCTACTATTTTGCTGTCCTAGACACTTATTTTTGTGCTATTGTAGTAGATGCACCACGAGAACTAAGGGTTGAAAGAGAATTTTGAAAGCTCCAACATACTGCCTACTGGATCATTCTTGATCTAACAAATACTGGTCAGTATTTGTGTTAAGACCCTGATCTTACTAATACTGACGCATGTATTTAACTGAACTCATGTAAGGAACTCCATTTTACAGAAAAGAGATAAAGGAATAAAAGGTATACAATGCAGAAACTGCTCCAGTATTTCTTATTTTAATTAAGGTTTTACTAACAGTCAGCAATCCCTTTCACATGACATCTGGATTAGAAAAAACAGGTCACAGTTTCAGATGGGTTACCTAGTAATGATCATAATTAGCTGTCCCTGGTAAAACATGACTTGCCCTGTCTACACTGGGCACAAAGTCCTGTTTAAATCATGTCAATTAGAATTAAAGAGACAGCCTCACAGGCACAAGACATTCATGTATATTTTTGCCAGGAGATCAAAAGTATATGAGCTCTGAAGATCACAAAAAAACTGTTCAAATTTGAAGAGTATTTTGTTTATGTAGCTACTCAACACGTTCCACTATTTTCCGTCCGAGATCTGTATAGGCATGCGTGCGCACGCACACACAGTGGTCCTAACGCATAGGATTATTCTTAACGGAGTGCAAAAATTAATCTTCTTTCTACAAACCCACCTCCAAAGAGAGGAGACCTCCATTTTGAACTTTCAGAGGAACAGAATGTGGATGATAAATACACCTAGAAAGTTTGTTAACCCATCAGCCCTTCCATTACAAATAGTCTGAAACAGTTTCAGTTAGACATTTTGCCATGCAGACAACCTGAAGAAAGGTGCAAATCAGCAAGCAACAGGAACTAGGATCAGAAAAAGGAGGCATGCAGTGACGGCGGAGAGGGAGAAGTAAGAACCTATTTATCAGTAAGCTGGCAAAACAGCTTTAGTTCCAATGACAACACTCACCATTTTATGACGACTCATTATATTTGATATTTTCCTTATCGCCTCAAGCCATGCAATTTTACAGGACAATCTCAAATTTCATTAGGAAAAAAATATGTTTAGGTCCCATGGTTACAGAGGAAAAATTTGAACGCCTACACCCTAATGATCAAAAATAGGAAGGCAAATAAAAGGAACCCAAACATTATTATTTTTTAAAACCATGATTTTTGAAGCTTGTGTCATGATTTTTGAACGCTTACGGTTGGGAACCCTGGCAAAGGAATTGTAAACAAATTAAATAATCTTTTACACTCTACTTTCATTCCTCTTTCCTCAAACAACAAGGAAAGGAGGAAAGAAGGCAGGTGCTTGGGTGGAAACATGCTCTTTACATCAGCATAAAAGTCTTTATTAGTTTCATGGCTGAGTATCTAAAGAATCTGCCATCTCTCAAAAGTACAATTTATTCCCTCTGTGAAAAAGCAACTCCAGCATTCAATCTAAATATTGCAACATGAAATACATTCAAGACAACTTTGAGAGGAAACGACCCCTGTGTCAGGTTCATTTCAAGCCCAACTAGAGCAAGTGAGCCTGAGTAAATGCAGGAGTACATAACATTCTGGTATTACATCACCAGAGTTGACAGAGTACACAGGTTGCTGAAAAATAGCTGCTAACACCAGCATACCGTTTTACAGTACAACCTGATTTTGTGAAATGCTCACTGTGGCTAGAAAAACTGTTAATTGTCTTCTAGAAAGAACCATGTTTAAGTGAGAATCATACTAACAGTGTCAGTGCAAGTGTGGATAGACCCATACTGAAGAATAATACTATATAAAGTACACTAGAACACTCCAGAGGCAATCTAATCTGAGGAACACTCAGTATTCTGTGTTTGTTTCTCCCGACGTCATACAAACCATGCTATAGCAGAAAAATTGGATACCTACTATTAATCCAATTACACAATCGCATTCATTCCACCTCCCCAATTTGACACCTGATAAAAATGTCCCTCCTCCAAAGGACCTATCACATTGCCACTGTAGTATTTGCAGGTAGGGTGGGAAGAGCAAAGTGAGGAGGAACGGGGGGGGGGGGGGGGGGGGGGG
>QXTE01000180.1:888322-961428 GCA_003942145.1 Platysternon megacephalum
GGGGGGGAGAGGATTCCTTCACTCTCTAGAGCTTTACATTTACTGATATTGAATGAGAGAAGCTAGGATATAAAGCTACACCTGCCCAAGACAGTACATTTAAAACAAAAAAGGACTAGAAGTGTTAGCAAACTGCCCCAAAAATATCCCCGCCAGAGGTCAGGGAGAGGGGGGAAAGACATGTAAGAGTTGAGACAAGAGAGTGTCAAAGAACCACAAACACAGTTTCACCAACTGCAGCGGATACCATGTCCCAACCCCGGTGCTACACTCTAGCATGCTTATATCAACTGGCTCAAGCACATCACTGTCAGCCACATCTCTATGGTATTGCCTGGTCATTATTTCTGTTTGTTATTGATGGACAGACACAGCGGCTACTATTTGGTATTCAACTGTGTAGACTACATTGCAAGTTCTTTGGGGCAAGGGATAGTCTTTCATTATGCATGCATTCTCTGCCTAGAACAATGGGGTCCTGAACCCCGACTTGGGCCTTTGGCACAGCCTTGCTATAATTAACACCAATTATTTTATTATTAATATTTCTAATTGTAGACAAATCCAGACACTGCAGCAGCAAGATTATGTTTAAAAAGAGGGTTAAAAATTGCTCTCTCCTGAACTTCAAAGCATTTTACAAGAAATGCTACCTGGTGTCTTTCACAAAGCTAAATCCTCCTCTCACTTCTATCTCTTTCACAGTAGTGTAACCCCAGTGACTTCTGTAGAGTAACATCTGAGTTGCACCACTGAGGATAAAAATAATGTCCATATTTTGCAACTGAGTAATCATCATCTGGATTTTTCCCATGATGAGTGGAAACTTTTTATGAACATTTGTTGCAAATATATTCTTTCCTCAACACAGTCTACTTAGTGCTAATATAGCTGGAGCCAAAAGTAAAGGAATCAGGCTTTTGGAGATGCAACTCCAGAGAGCTACAACAAGATATTGCAGCTGTTGCCTTATAACAAGGTCCAATAGTTGTCTTGTGTCAGACAACATTTCAGGGCCCATGTTTCAAACAAGTCCGGTATTTGAAAAGATTGAGTGGGTAATTGCATGCAACAATGGCTAATTATTGGAGATGGTTGAAAAATGGAAGTCTGCAGAAAACATTTTCCATTTAAAGTTTTCCAACCTGCCATACTGTTATATTCATTTGCTCACACAATTTCCTCATTTGCATTCACACACACATATTAAATATGCATTTTGGGTACCTAATTTGTTTAAAAGCCTGGTCCTTGATCTTATCTGTTGTAGAAAATGAAATTGTGACTACTCGGATATGTCTGCTCTTTCAGACCAAGCCTCCCTACATAGTATCTGTATAGCACAGAAATGCTCCGCTACAAGACTCTTGTGTCCCACAAAAAATGAGGCATATACTGTATCTCATGAGGCTCTCTCAGTAAGTACAATTTTACAAACAAAAGGAAGTGAATGCTGCTGGATAATACAATAAAGTAAGAAAAGTAAATATACAAGTAGCTTTAGAGGCATCTGCTACATTTCAGAAAGAAACAATGTTTAATTTATAACTATTCATTTAAAAGTATTTCACAGGGTAGTTAAGGAGGCATTTTATATAATCTATTAATTTTAGTCTTCCAATTCTCTCGGTGTGCATAAAAGTTTACCAGAGGTACAAGAAGTTATTGCTGCAATCAATTTTCTACCTTAAAAATACAGTACAATTACTTAAGCCGACATTCATTATGTTTACTGCTTCCGTAGAATAATTGTATCTCTGCATAGCATTAAAAACAGGAACTCTGGTACAGTAGAGAACAATAGTAAAGAATGAATTCTAACAAATATAGAGAGATAATAAAACCAAAAGCTGAAAATATTTACTGAGCAGCTGTTTTCTGTGTCTCTATTAAAAATCTCTTCCTCCTCCCCCACTAGCACCTCTCACCATATAATTAACATCTCCTTAGACCTGTCTGAGTAAATAAGTCATTGTTTTTCTGTAGGAGTCTGTTTTCACTTGACCTGTTCTGAGCTCTGGTCAGCCTGTCAGCTGGATTGTCACACAGCCCACAGGTGTCATATCACATTCACACACACTGCATGTTGTCTTCCTTTTACTCCCTGCTTCTGATAACACCTCTACTCCCCACACCCTTGCATATCACCACATGCACACAGTCTCTCTCTCTCTCACACACACACACAAAACACAGACTTATTTTACTACAAATTTATGTTTTACATTATAAACACATCCATGTTCCAGTATTAATCTTGTTCAAATTCTGTCTCCCAAACATTGGGAAGGAAACAGGCACGTTCTTTGTAACATATAAGCCCATTTAAAATAACTGGTTATGTTAAATAAACACTTGGTAACATTTGAAAGACTGCTTTTCCAAACTAAGGTTGTACATCACATATGTGGCCCAACCCTTTAACCCTTACTCATGTGAATAATCCTCACTCACTCAATTTGTCCCACTGTTCTCAAACAGAAGCACTCACAGGAGTAATAATTACTCCTGCTAATAAAAATTACAGTAGTGCGCCCCATCTTACATAATATTGTGCACTGATTATTTAATTTGTATGGGTGAATTTACTGCTCACATAAGAACATAAGAAAAGCCGTACCGGGTCAGACCAAAGGTCCATCTAGCCCAGTATCTGTCTACCGACAGTGGCCAATGCCAGGTGCCCCAGAGGGAGTGAACCTAACAGGCAATGATCAAGTGATCTCTCTCCTGCCATCCATCTCCATCCTCTGACGAACAGAGGCTAGGGACACCATTCTTACCCATCCTGGCTAATAGCCATTTATGGACTTAGCCACCATGAATTTATCCAGTCCCCTTTTAAACATTGTTATAGTCCTAGCCTTCACAACCTCCTCAGGTAAGGAGTTCCACAAGTTGACTGTGCGCTGCGTGAAGAAGAACTTCCTTTTATTTGTTTTAAACCTGCTGCCTATTAATTTCATTTGGTGACCCCTAGTTCTTGTATTATGGGAATAAGTAAATAACTTTTCCTTATCCACTTTCTCAACATCACTCATGATTTTATATACCTCTATCATGTCCCCCCTTAGTCTTCTCTTTTCCAAGCCGAAGAGTCCCAGCCTCTCTAATCTCTCCTCGTATGGGACCCTCTCTAAACCCCTAATCATTTTAGTTGCCCTTTTCTGAACCTTTTCTAGTGCTAGAATATCCTTTTTGAGGTGAGGAGACCACATCTGTACACAGTATTCGAGATGTGGGCGTACCATGGATTTATATAAGGGCAATAATATATTCTCTGTCTTATTCTCTATCCCCTTTTTAATGATTCCTAACATCCTGTTTGCTTTTTTGACCGCCTCTGCACACTGCGTGGACATCTTTAGAGAACTATCCACAATGACGCCAAGATCTTTTTCCTGACTCGTTGTAGCTAAATTAGCCCCCATCATGTTGTATGTATAGTTGGGGTTATTTTTTCCAATGTGCATTACTTTACATTTATCCACATTAAATTTCATTTGCCATTTTGTTGCCCAATCACTTAGTTTTGTGAGATCTTTTTGAACTTCTTCACAATCTGCTTTGGTCTTAACTATCTTGAGTAGTTTAGTATCATCTGCAAACTTTGCCACCTCACTGTTTACCCCTTTCTCCAGATCATTTATGAATAAATTGAATAGGATTGGTCCTAGGACCTGACCGTTGGGGAACACCACTAGTTACCTCTCTCCATTCTGAGAATTTACCATTAATTCCTACCCTTTGTTCCCTGTCCTTTAACCAGTTCTCAATCCATGAAAGGACCTTCCCTTTTATCCCATGACAGCTTAATTTACGTAGGAGCCTTTGGTGGGGACCTTGTCAAAGGCTTTCTGGAAATCTAAGTACACTATGTCCACCGGATCCCCCTTGTCCACATGTTTGTTGACCCCTTCAAAGAACTCTAATAGATTAGTAAGACACGATTTATATGGAGATATACCTATCTCCTAGAGCTGGAAGGGACCCCGAAGGGTCATCGAGTCCAGCCCCCTGCCTTCACTAGCAGGACCAATTTTTGCCCCAGATCCCTAAGTGGCCCCCTCAAGGATTGAACTCACAACCCTGGGTTTAGCAGGCCAATGCTCAAACCACTGAGCTATCCCTCCCCCTATAATATATGGAGATACACCTATCTCATAGAACTGGAAGGGACCCTGAAAAGTTATTGAGTCCATCCCGCTGCCTTCACTAGCAGAACCAAGTACTGATTTTTGCCGCAGATCCCTACGTGGCCTCCTCTAGGATTGAACTCATAACCCTGGATTTAGCAGGCCAATGCTCAAACCACTGAGCTATCCCACCCTCTTGGCGGCCCTGCATGTGGATTATTGAGACCTGTGCCATCTGTAGCCACAAAAAGGCCCAAGTTAAAAAACGGGGGCAACTCCAGTTCTGGATTTTATTGCTTCTGTTAATTTAAATCTAATCACGAAAATCAAATACATTGCTGTGGTCTAATTGGCTCTGATGCAAAAAGCAAAACAAAAAACCTTAGAATTCTGAGTGTTTAACACAACAGACAAAACCATTTTCTTTGGTGTTAATACACTGTTTAAGTCTAAGTATGTACACAACAATTTTACCACTACAGATCTACCTACACATAAAACTACTACTAAGATAATTAATGTAAAAATGCACTGTGCATAAAAAGGATCACACAGAGTTTAACCTATCAATCCATATGATTGAGTCCAGAATTGGTAAATTTATATTCATGTGTCAGTCTCTGATATTAGGCAAATGAACACAGGCCACTTTTCAAACATCAGTCCAATAACTTTATCTTCAAATTAAATAAATTTCAATGTAGACCAAAGGCCTAAAAGGCTTTTTAAAATTAGCTATGGACAAACCACATAATGAACTAGTTGTCCTTTTCCCTGTGTTTTCCAGTTGTGTAACAGATCATACTGCTTTAACAGGCTGGGCAAGTTTTTAATTTAGTCCTTGCTCTACAGATAAGTAGAAGCAGAAAAAGATTAAATATGTTTGCAGAAGAAACCTGTTTATATAGTGAAAAGATTTAGAAGGTCTTTTCTAGTTAAAGATTATTCGGACATAATGTACAGATCTTCACCAGATTGCAATTACTCCATGTATATTTCTCTCTCTTTTTGCAAGCATATAGAACCTACTAATTTTCCTGTGTTTTATAACGTTTGAGGTTTAGTAAAAGGAGCACTAAAATCACTTGGGGCACAGCTTTCTGTGCTGGAGTTCTATTCTAAAATTGTCTCATCAGTCTGATATCTGTATGATGAAACATCTAATTGTCAGATAATGTCCACTCAAGAGCACTTTGAGAGTGTTCAGATTATTCTATAGCAAGGTCGGCAACCTTTCAGAAGTGGTGTGCCGAGTCTTCACTTAGTCACTCTAATGTAAGGTTTCGCGTGCCAGTCATACATTTTAACGTTTTTAGAAGGTCTCTTTTAAGTCTATAATATATAACTAAACTATTGTTGAATGTAAAGTAAATAAGGTTTTTAAAATGTTTAAGAAGCTTCATTTAAAATTAAATTAAAATGCAGAGCCCCCCGGACCGGTGGCCAGGGACCCAGGCACTGTGAGTGCCACTGAAAATCGGCACGCGTGCCATAGGTTGCTTACCCCTGTTCTATAGCAATAATCCATGACACGGTCCATAGGTTCTGGTGCATGCCTCTGGTGTATTGTGAAGCACAAGGCCCACTAACACACAACCAGAGTGGCTTATGATTATATTATTTAAGGATGGTTCATTACATTTCTTTTAGAATTTTTATTTTTAAATTTAGAGGGGGGTTATTCAATCTATCACACATCAACCATTATGAAAGGCCATTCCTTGTAAAAGAAAAATCAGTAGCAAGAAATGTTATAAAATACACCTCTCTACTATTTTGAATATATTTGATCAGTTTAGCTTTTACGTTGGAAAGCGAGTTAAAAGTGGTGCATAGGAATTGTGCCACCCTCTGCAAGGTGCTTGGCCCAGTACTAGAGCAACATGGGGATTGAAACTCTCCTCTGGACAGAACAGTGGCCTACTGCTCTGCAGAGAACAACTGCAGAAATTGAGGCCTTCGCTCCACGGTACTGTGTTCGGAGTGTGTGAAGCCCCAAAGAAAAAACGAAAGGGCCTGAGCAACAATGAGGCTTCACTTGGGGAACTTACCTGTCTGTTCTCTAGGAACACAAGGAAGCAATAGAGAAAGTTAGAAAAAGAAGGGCGGGGGAGAGAAGGCTACTACTCCATTGCCATTCATGCCCAAGGGGACTAAGAAGGCAATTCCCTAAATGTTTACCTTGCCTCTCTGGGGAAAGTGCATGAGGCACAGATTTTTAATAACCCTGGGCTGTTCAAGAGAGGTTACCAAAGGTGCATTGCGCCCACAAAAAGCCACGGATATTAACTGGCTCTCTGCCCAAACTAAGTCTGGGCATCCTTGTTTATTCTCTCCTTTCTCAGATTTTGTAATCTAGGTAAGATTTCAATACGGTGAGATGTTGCTCCAGCGACTGCCTCAATAAGAGCTATTGTGCCTTTCGAAGGCTTACGGCAAGGTGGAAATCCCAATGGGAATGCCTTTGAACAGACCCTCTGTGTTATTTTCTACATGCTGTATTTTGCACAACCTATCAGAAAGCAAAGGCACTATGTCCACAGGAAGTAGAAAGAGAAAGCACAAAGGGACACTGCATTTTACCAGCTTGAAGCTCTTGGGGTGCAGAAATTACCATTCTTGCCAAGAGTTGGTACAATAATTGACCATTTGAATATGTACATATTCAGATTGCCCCATGGTCAATACTTTACTAGTGTTGCAGAAGAGGAGTGCACTTATGAATATATTTCTACTAATAATTACCATCTATTATTTGTATCATGGTAGCATTTGGGAGTCCCATTGTGCTACATTCTATACGAAGACGTAGTGAGGGGCAGCCCCAACCTTGGAGAGATTACAGTATAAGCACGACTTTGGCTTTGGACTTTGTTTTTACAGCCTGATCTCATGTTAGGACCTGTAATAACTGTAGTTCTTAATGCGTAAAATATCGGTGTAGTCTCTTTTTGTTCATTTAAGAGAATGCAATGTACACATGCTAGATAACCATTTACTAGCACTGCGATTAAGAGTTTATGTTTTGTGTTTCTGTTGGGTTTTACCTTTCCATTAAAGCACTTAGTGAAATGACTCAGACATTTTTGTGTTTTGTTGTTGATCCATGTATACACCCTCACCACACCATTCACAAACAGCAAATTTCTACCAAGCAGCAGCCAACTGAAAACTGCTCACAAGGAAGGGGGGTGAACTTAATAAAGGTCTATTAATGGTATGCAGGCCTTGAAGTTCTGGAAGATGAAGGAGGAGTTTACTGGAGTGATAGCTACCCAAATGAAGCTAATGGAAGTCAACACCACACTAGAGAGAGATCTTAGGTGGGAGGTTCCTATAGACCAAAGGAAGCCTTCATTCATCTGGATGGAGGAGCATGTCTAGATCAGATCAAAAAATGATAGATAGTTTGTTTTTGTCAAAAAACCTGACATAAAATAATTTTTGTTCCATGGGTTTCAAAAGAAAAAAATTATTTAAAATTGTTGTCCTCCCTCCCAAGCCCCCTTTTCCATTTTGCTACTGAAAAGTGGAGAAAGGGAGAAAATCTTGCATTTTTGACTGTCAGACTCATTTTTAATTTCCTGTTTTCACTTTCATAAAAGATTGGTTTTCAAAAAAATTGGGGAAAAAATTGACATGCTAATCATGGCTTAGTTTTTCTTTTCTACATGCCTCATTTGCTTTGCAGGCCCCAATCATCTGAAGACTTTGATTTCCCTCCTCCTTTTATAGCCTAGCTTTGGCTCTCTTTCCCAATCTACTCTCCTCACTCTTTTCCATTACTTGTCAAGATACACCTCTAGTCTCTTATCCTCTTTTTCCACCCTTCCCCTGTGACATCTGGAATTCACTGGTGAAAGCCTCTCTTAACCCTGTGTTTCAGATTTCCTAATCACCACAGTTACATGTTGTCCAATATATTTAGATTTAAACACACAGAACTGATCATCACAACTGATGTCCTAGCACAGTGGAAACAGTACATCAAGCAAAGAGGAAGACACTTTGCTTTGAACCTCAGCAAGAAGTCACAGCAGTGAAGAGCTGAGAGCTGCAGCTCTGACAGCTGGAGACTGGAGAAGGATTGAATAAATCCAAGATAAACTTTAACTGTGCTAAATTATGTTAATTCCATCCACAGTAGAGATGGTCAATGTCACACTGGCTTTCCCCCCTACAAAGCTGACAGGCCACTGGTACCAGATAAATAGCCAACTCTCTGTTTATTGTATTATGTTTTATTTTATTAGCTTCATTACTATTTACATCACTCTTTTAAAGTTTTAAACTTTCTAGGAGTTGGTATCTCTCCAAAGCCATCTGCAACTGGCTGCAACACCCATTGAAAGAAGGGCTTCTGTCTGGTGTAACTACCACTCCCATAGAAGGGCATGTCTACCAGGCTTGCAACAAAGGCTGGAAAACTGTTACACAACAATAGCACTGGGGGCAAGGTATGAGGTGCACCAGGCTTATGCAATATTTCAGCTATTAAACAGGTAGCAAGGAGGGTTTCTGTATGCCACTCCCCATTTCACTTTCTGCTAGGAACCAGAGAAGTTCTGCTCCCACCGAAAAATGTATCTGCCCTTGCCACAGTGCCCCTCCTGAATAGGGATGCTTTCCTGAATTGGGGCCTACAAGGTTAAAGCCAAAGGAAACAAGATAACCAAAATAAAACCAAAAAGTGATCTGTGTTTCTCCATCCCCCGTCAAGTGCATTTCAATGCCATACAGCATGCACACTATAAACCTCTCTCTATACGCTAAGTTTAAGGGACAGATCAATGGGAGTTGAGTGCATGCACCAAAGGCTAGAATTTGGCCTTCAATCAGATTTACATAGAAGAAAACACTGCAAACCATTAATTCCAGAGCCGAGGCTGAAACGACATCCTCCGCTACCCCCTGCTGTGCCCTGGCACATCCTATCGGACTCTGGTCTGAGGTTCCAGCAAGATCTTGGCAGAGTGAAGTGTTACTAACCATTTCAGCTCTCTCCTCTAGTTTCTTAGTTTCAGTCAAGACTTTACCATTTATCACGGGGATCTATTCATTAAGCTTTAACAAAAGCACAATAATGAAAGGGAGGAAAAAAGAAAAAACCTCAAGGACTTTCTAAGGAAGTACATTACTTATTTAGGGCCTTTTAAATAACATCTTATTGACCCAATTCACTGCTACTGTTCTCTTGAAGCCATCATAATCTGTTTTACGAATACGTATTCAGGGACTTTTTTTTAAACAAATCATTATTTGCTTGGCATAAATAGCAGTCCTTAGAGCTGTTACACTCGTGTAAATACAGTTTATTGTGCCAATATTGTCTGTAAATTCTCCTTCATTAATCTAAGGGGAGGCGGGAGGGAATTCTAGATCCAGTTTTTAAGAAGCCATTTTAAAAAGGGATAACATCAACTTGAAATCTAGTCAATTAAGGACTTGAATTCACTGCTAAACATGCTGGGTTTTTTTTTAATCTCAGGAACACAAGTCTAAAATGAAAAAACAGAATAAGAACTATACTTGTCCATGAGTACCTCTGCCACTTTCCCATCTTAAACACTTTTGATCTACCGTGTAGCTGAGTGAAAGACTGAACAACCTGGAAACTGACCAACTTGGGTAGACTTGAAAAGACTAAATCCAAGTTCTGTCAAAAGCCTAAAGTCAAAGAACTGAAATAAAATAAAAGGAGCAAAAAACACACCAAGGGAAAAATATTTCTCTCTAATCCCCTTTTATTTATAGTAACTTTAAACCTTAAACTTGTAAAAATAGCGGATAAAAAAAATCATTGTGAAAAATGTAACAGTGTCTATTTCTTTTAGATTAGCTTTTTTTTTTTTTTTTTTTTTAATACAGGATTTTAAATTTTTTTAGCCCAGTGAAAGGTATTATTGCCTAGTTAAAATCCCCAGAAGATCGGAATTGACAATGGAAATGGTGAAAGATACTAAGATCCTGATCCTACAAGATACACCACACAGGCAGACTCCTGCATCTACGGCTTCACTTAGGTACGGAATCACTTCCGGAATTAGGACCTAAGATGCCTAAGATGTCATGTATGCTGCATACACAGGACTGAACACAGGCTAAACATTCACCTGAATTATAAAGTTAATACAGTTCATGGTTTAACGCATTATAATTATAGGATAGAGTTTCAGTACTTGGCCTCCTAGCCAATTAAAATATCCATTGTGACAAATTCTCTAGCAAGTAACTCAAAACAGTGAGCACAACATAAAAAAAATCCAAATAAGAGGCTGTCAAAATGGACACTGAGAAGGTTTTTTCCCAGTTATCAAATTAACTTCCAATTATCAAGTGCTTAAATAATTATTTAAAAATCACAGAAAGAAGATTCTGGCTGTGAAATGCACAGCAAGGAAAGTATAGCAGACCATGGCTCAGTGAAAAAAGAAAAGCAATACATTTCCTACATATAAATTAAGCCTATCAACGTAAGGACTATGAAAAAGGGATATAATTAGAGAAATGTAACAACTACTGTGGGTTATTTTATTCAGTTTATTTAATTAGCTTAAGCATAAATCACTCTTTTCACTTCATTAAGATGAATCAAACTGATTCACATGCTTCGGAAACATTAGATGTGGTCTAAGAGCCAACTTTCAGTTTAATTTCTGCTCATTAAGTCACAATCTTGCCTTTCTATTTTTTACTCATTGAGGTCTTGATTCCACAAAGTCATAGGCAACTGCGTGACTTTAAGCAGGTGAGTAGTTCCATTGTGTTAAATTGAATGGATTATTTATATGCTTAAATTAGGCACAAGAATAGGTCTTTACAGAACTGAGGCCTGACTGAAGATCTAAGAGCCATCTAAAGAAACGAGAAAAGCTGGAAATTGTTGAAGAGGTCATGGTTACATTCCTCCCCCCCTCCCCACACACACACTTAAGCTTGCCTACAAGTTAGGTCTCTGATCCAGCAAAGATGTGATGGGATTATTTACAGTGGCTAAACTTCAAGAGATGACTAAGTCTTTGCGGGATCAGGGCCCTTAAGTCTGACATTATTGCACACAGACTCTTGCAGCCTTACTATTATTCATAATCATACCATGAAGGATTCATTTTTTGTGGTCAGTTGAGTTTACATAAACCCAATAACCTTCCTTTAGTTCCGGTTGCAACTAGTTTCCTAATAGGCTATAAATGAACTAAACACCAACATGTTTTTCCTCTTCGAAAGGCCTAACAGCTGAAAATGTGTTTTGCACATAACATATGTATGCGTGCATGCATGTACACACACACACACACACCCCTACCTAGATTTTAGAACAGGTAATGTTTCAGAAATGACTTGCCATGGGCAACATTTCACCCCAACACTTGTTCTTAATTAACACGTTTTTTAGTGTTATAGGAAAAAGTAATATTAATAATATTCTGCCTTTCCTTCATCTCTCTTGCTTGCTGCATGTGTCTTGACTAGGGCTGTCAATTAATCGCAGTTAACTCATGCACTTATAACAATAGAATACCAATTGAAAGTTATTAAATATTTTTGGATGTTTTTCTACATTTTCAATATTGATTTCAATTACAACATAGAATATAAAGTGCACAGTGCTCACTTTTTATTATTTGTTTTACAAATATATGTATTGTAAAAATGATAAACAAAAGAAATAGTATTTTTATATTCACCTCATACAAGTACTGAAGTGCAATCTCTTTATCATGAAAGTGTAACTTACAAATGCAGATGGGGGGAGGGGGTGTTACATAACTGCACTAAAAAAAACCCACAGTGTAAAACTTTAGCGCCTGCAAGTCCATTCAGTCCTACTTCTTATTCTGCCGATCGCTAAGACAAACAAGTTTCTTCCTGGTGTAACTGCATCTACAGGAGGGCTTTTCCCAGCATAACTACGTTGGCTACAGGTTTGATTTTTTCCACACTCCTGACAAAGTTATGCCAGGAAAACAGGTTATTCTTCTACAAGTGACTCTTTCAGACTGATTGCAAGCAGAGTACTATATTCAAAATTATTTCTAAACAGAAATCTAGTGTTATTCTGACATCAAAATCCTTTTACCGCAGAGTATTTTAACCACTAAAACATGAGATGGTAGGGATTGATATCATACTTGTAAATGCACTGACCTGAGCATCTCAGCTAGGGAGGAGGAAAGGGCTACTTTGTAATTAATATTATGCATGTATAATATGCACACACATCCCAGCTGCTAAGACAACTGCAACATGAAAGAGAGATTCATACTGTGATAAATAAACACATCATCTGCTGCTTACTGCTCTCACTTCATACAATATTCCAAGCAAAAAAAACCAAAACTATAATTAAAAACTCTACTATAATTAAAAACTCTATAAAAAAAAAAGCCAAACTCTATCGTATGGCTTTTTTAAAATGAGGACTTCTGGTTACAAACTCAAGAGTTCTTCCTGGTTGGGTATGTTTTTTAATCAAAAGCAAAATGACGCCAGAATGCAGAAACCGATTTTTTTGTAGTTCTGAGAATTGACTCTTTTGTTGTCACTCAAGTTAAATATTAACATATTGGTTGGAAAAAAGAAAAATTAAAGCAGGAACATGATTTCCACATCACTTGATATTTAACGCTGCAGAAACAACGAAAACAAACCTAATCTTGTGAATTGTTATGTGTTTTAGTAAATGATTCTGTTTATTTAGGGCAACTAAAAAGGACCACGCTCAAAACTACATTTAAACATCACCTACACCTAAACCAGCCCAGAGCACAAACATACTTGCATGAATCATATGGTACATATGATAAAAGCCTGCCTATCTGAACTCTGCTAGTGATATCAGTTTGACCATGATTAGTTCAATGAATTCACATTAGAAGGCGCTGCAAAGATGTACAGTATTGTAGCCAGCATTAAAATGCTGCCTCTTGACTGGCAAAGTGCCTCCCCAGCCTCACATCCCTGCTGCAGTATTCCTTACTTCCCTCCTCCCCCTCTTGCCAGCCAAGAGCTGTTAAATAGTCAAATGCATCTGGGCTGCAGTACAAGGTAGTGAAATAAACATTTTTCAGTATCTGCACGGCATAACAAGGTACCCGCTTCTTAAACACTCTGTATCGAGAAATGCCCTGAAGGAAGAATAAAAAAGAAAGCTGTGTGCAAAAAACATCAAAACTGGAATGGCGGACGGAGGGGCCCGATCCTGCAGAGACTTACGCACATGCTTAACCTTGAGCAGCCAAGTAGCCCCACTGAGTTCCATGACACCATTCACATGCTCAAAGTTAAGCATGGGTGTAAATCTTTCCAAGACTGGAGTCTAGTACTGGATGCATCGCCTTCAGTGGATCTACTTCCTCCTGTCAAAGCCCTTCCCAAATTAGCTGCATCCTACCTATTCACCTTAGTACCTTATCTCAGAGTTGACATCCACCATCATTCGGCCGACTCTAGTCTTCACTGCTGAAATTCCCCTTTTCTTCCTCATGTTTAAATGATCATGGAAAGAAAACTGATTATATCTGCCCAAATTTAAAAGTACGGCATAAAAGGGGCCTTCTGCAGTACATAAACATAACCTACAAAAATCTGTATGTATATTTTTAAATGTTAATGCCTAAACGGAATGGATTTTTCTGTAGAGAGATTTCCTATATAACATTTTGTTTAACTAATATCTGAAAGGGTATAAAGTGAGGAGCAGCATCAGCGTCTATAATAGTCTTATCTCTGGTGCAACCTCAAGTGGAAAGTGCGAATTCCAGAGTGTGTGTGAAGAGAATTGTGGGACGA
Source organism: Platysternon megacephalum (assembly GCA_003942145.1). Classification (NCBI taxonomy): domain Eukaryota; kingdom Metazoa; phylum Chordata; order Testudines; family Platysternidae; genus Platysternon; species Platysternon megacephalum. Next base: position 902,251 of record QXTE01000180.1, read on the forward strand.
AGGCAAGATGGATAGATGGTATGAGTGTGTGTGGAGAGAATTGTGGGACGAAGGCAAGATGGATAGATGGTATGAGTGTGTGTGGAGAGAAGAAAGCTAGCAGGGAATGAAATGCACACATTGGCGTCAAACAAGCAAGTTATGGAAGCATGTTTCAGACCTGGCCTTTAGAAGGCTGTAAAAATGCACAGGAACAAAACAAAAGCAGAAACCTTTTCTCAGCAGCATTCTCACCAGAATAGAAATAAACACCACATACAAATAAAATGTGGCCACCTTGTAAAGAAGTTTTTCAACTGAAATTATTAGAAATAATCATGTTTAATCTCCTTTAAGAGTGGGGTTGATTTGACTTGGTTTTAGGAGATAGAGAGCATAGAGATTCCCAGGTCATTGTCTCTGTTCATTCCCTGCATGGCTGACTCAGTAGAAACAACATCCTGAGATACAACAGAAAAGACAGACCTGTGGGATACTCAGATTTCATGCCTACTGATTCCCCTTTTTCATGACAGCGCCATAATATTGAGTACTTACAAAAACTGATAAATTGTTTTTACCAGTTTTCAAACATAGCTTCTGTTTTGCAAATAATGATCTTGTTTGCAGTGGTGCTTCACACCACCATTTAGGAATTATGCAGTTCACCCCCGACCCACCCACACACACACACCACTTAGGGGGACAAACTGTTTCACACTTCATATTTTGGGAATATGGCTGTGCAAGACAAAAAGAATGAATACAGAGTTCTTAGCAATTTATAGTTTCAATGAGCTGTGCAAACAGGGCTTGAAATATTTACAAGACACCTAGTGGCCTGAGAAATGAGACCTAGTTTTTCAAAACTAGTTGAGTGCCTCAACTCTCAGGTGACCAACTTGAGCATCTTTTAAACAAAAAATAAAATTAAAATAAAAAACCCCACACAGACCCAAGATGTCTCTAGCTGGATGTCCAAAAACTGAGGCACCTAAAATTTTAAGCCACTTTCGAATATTTGGACCTAAATCTACTAGCCAGAAGCCCATATAAGAGATGAGGAGCCCAGACATACAGGTTAAGAGGCAGCATCCTAGTAACAGCCCCAGGTACAACTGCTGGTGCGGAGAAGGAGCGTGGTGAGATTTTTACCAGGGTATTACCCCTAGACCATGCTTGGGGTCTTGCTGTATCGCTCACATCAGTCTCTGGCTAGTAGGTGTCTGATGAATATCACAGCTTTACTAAGCCAAGAGTGAACTTGACCTGGTTCTAATTAATTTTGTTCCTGGTCACAGGCTTCTGAATAACAGCCATGAAACTGACCAGAGTCTTGTCAGTTTTACTCTGCTGACACTTAGGAAAAGTATGAAGAGCCAAGGCATTGAAGCATCTAGGCTAGAAACTTGAAAAATAAAAAAGTTGGTTATACAGAAATCAATAGCTTCGTTTACTCTTGTTCTTCAGGGAAAGTTACTGGTGGGCAATTCCCCCCCCCCCTCTGCTTTTTAGTACTGTATACACACATTTATTGATTACAGTGATCGTTGTTAAAAAGTTCAGCATCCCCAAGAGTTACAACACACTAAATTTACCTCTCAAGAACTAGAATAGGAAATAATTGTGGCACCTCTTGGCACATGCTGACTTTTCACTGATGAGCATTGTAATAATGCTCACAACACCCAGTGAGGTTTCTGATGAAGAAACAGTCAGAAGTTCAATGAGCTGCCCAAGGCCACATAACAAGCCAGCAGCACAGCTGGGATTAGAATTTAGGAGTTCTCTGGTTTCCAATCCCATTTCTCTGTTCAACATCCTCCCAAATATGAAGTCGCTTGCACATATGGCCATGTGATATATTTCATTTCTTAACAGACTTGTGCACATGGGCAAAAATAGCTCAAATAAAAGACACGTTACTTACTGAAGCACAAACTAAAAAAAAACAACCACTCATGATGTCAAGCCCTTCACTGCACCGTCACCACTCACATCTCCCATGAAATCTTCTCACAGAGGTAAAAGAAAAGAAAATCCAGGGTAATAGATACATTCTAAAATAATACTGACTATGGTTCACTGTCACCCCCTCCACACCAAAGAAAAAGCAGTCTGTGGCCTTGGATTTCATAAACTCCCTCTCCTATTTAGAAAATAATCTGTCTTCTGTCCTTAAACGCTAACACGGGAAAGCCTTCAGCGATTGTCTCCCTCAAAACTAGCCTGTTAGAGAGCTCTCTCTTATCCCAGTGCAGCACACCAGAACTTAAACACAGGAAAGGGGACGAGGAGGGTTATCAAAGGATCTTTTCCATGCAGGAGACCACAGAATGTCTGCATTGAGGACAGAAATCACTGTTATCCAATATCACCCAAACAGAAATAATATCACAACCACAATGCCGTCAAGTAAAATGACATGCCTAACTCCTGCTGCCAAAACATAGACACATCCCTCCCACTCTGCAAACCAAGTTCTAGCCATGATCCCCCTACACCCACCCAAGAGATGTCCATAATCACACGTTATGGCTTTTCTCCATGGTGTGTTGAGGTTGCCTCCTTATAAGCTGTGTTGAAATGGCTTGATATAGCTTTATGGCAGGGAGCCTTAGAGCTCAGCACATGAGACATGGCAGACTTGGGAAGAACACAGTTCCCTCATCTCGTAGTACCCAGTCACATACCCTAGAGTTCTCCATTTGAGGACTGACACAGTCCTGTTCCTTCAGCACCCCACATTAGCTCTGGAAACCCAAAGCCTCTCTTATAGGGCCACCAGATATCCGTCACCAACTCCAATCCTGCCTTTGTTCGGCCAGTCTGCTGGGGCCAGGAGTTAGGCACAGATTTACTTCCCATATAACCCCTTATTTATTTCCCATATAATCACCCAAGAAAATTACAGTGTGTGACCACTGGGACTTCAAGCATGTCCTTGAACTTGGAATTAAGCCATGCTTTAAGGCCAGCTAGAGGCCCTAAGATTTATGCTAGATACTCTCTCAGCATGTTGGCATGTTAAAGCAATGAACTGATAATGCAGACCTGTAAATCATATTGGTCAGTGATCGCACAGAGGAAAAAAAGTGGAAAGGAAGGCAGCTGTATATTAGCAAAGTAATGTACTTTCTGAAGGACAGAACCCAGCATTGTACAGAGACAGACACATGTTTAGCTACCAAAATAGTTCAGCTACTCATAAGGAACTCCCACCTCCCAAGGCCTCCGTGTTTTCCCCACCATGAAGTTGACAATTTCATCAGTTCCCGGTCTCACATTAGAGAAAGAGTACAGCAGTCAGAAATGCTGCCAGGACCAAACTTCAGTTTAGATATGCCACCATTGGGGGGAGGGGGCTGTGCTGGGACTATCCCACTGTAAAAGTTTCTCATTTCGGTATTTCTAATATGCCCACCCCTGCGGTATAAATGCTAGAAGGCAGGTAAAAGATACACTGAGTTGTGAGGTTTCCTAATAGAACCATTTCAGCCTGTTAAGAAGAAGCAACACCCAAAACACCAAGTTTGAAAAGCTGCTGTAAATAACTCATTTTTTTCCTAACCACAAAATGTAAAATGGGTGCTCTGAGAGCAGCTACCTTTTTTTTTTTTTAAGTACAAAAAGATGTTTCTATGCAAGGCTGGGAGGTCTGCGGGGGTTTCTTTCAATGGCACTCAAGTGACAGCAACTAGAGTTAATTATTCTTTTTCACACTCTCCCCTTCACAATCCCACAGCACATTCCCAGCCTTTGCCTACTCAGCAGATTCACATACAAAAACCTGCTACCATTTTATTCTGATAATTTTTCAGATCAAGGAAAGAAACCAAGTGCAACTGTAATATAGATACAGCTCAGTCGCCTTTTACATGCTCTCACCCTATATAAGCTACCATAAATGCCTTTTTTTGCATTTGGTAAGATGCAGTTTAAGAAAAAGAAGCGAGTGCACAAAGGAGATAATGAAGGAAGTGATAAACTTGCTGCTTTGATAAGGAGAGGTTTGATAAGGAGTTAGTAACTCCATGTATTTCATGAAACTTTCCATTCACAAGTTTATCCTGAAAAGAGATACTGCATTTAATCTTAAAAAGCCACACCATGCAGAATTGTCATCCAGATGCATTTTACCATAATCCGATTTTTAAACTGACTAGCAATCTATAACAGAGGACGATGCAGCTCAGTAAGACAACTGGGAGACATTAAAAAACCCCATACAGTGGTAAAAGTTAATTTAATTCCTTACCTTGATTGGGCAGCCATAGTGAAGTTTATAATGGCAAATGTCTTCTGTCCATGAGACCCTTCCCCCAACTGCCTTCCCTACCCCCCAGCCAAAAATGTATTTGCCATTTGCTGATACGTTTCCTGGTTTCTGTAAATTTACCCACTCCAAAATGTCACTGAACTCCCAAAGACACAGGTTCCTGAGCGAAGTCTCTCTAGTTCAGTATTGGATTACACTAATTTTGATAGACATCCGGGCATTCAGGGCCTCCTTTGGCTTGCTGCATTCCAAATCTACAGGGAGTTTAACCAGCTCCTGAATTTTCAGCTCCCCAGATTCAGCAATTCCAGTTCAAAAGTTTAACACTTCATAAAAAGCTCACAGCATTACTGTAACACATCAGTGTAAACTGTTGTTCTTATTCAGAAAATAAGCCTTTTTTTCCAGTTCTAGTCTCAGATGCCTAAACAGCCCAGACCTACCCCTTTTCAATAAAGTTTTCATGGTACAATCCACCTCCTTAAATGGACATGTTATTCTGTCAAGGCAAGAAAACTGGAGGATTGGGTAAGAAGAGAACAAGCCCGGGTCACTAGCCTATCACGGATGAAATACACGTTTGTTTTCTCAGCCAAAGACTCCACCTGCATGCTCATAAATGGGCAACGTACAAACACAACAGCTAGAACACAGGGTTCCCTGCTGCTTGGCACTCTAGACATAATTAGTGTGTTTCATGGGATGAGGAGAAAGAGGGCAGAGCAAAGGAATATTGACTAGAGAGCAGGAGAGGGGAAGCATGAATTCCTCACTGCCATTTAAGTTTTTTGAAAGCCAACAAGAGAAAGGCTTTCATTCTGAGCGTGATATGGATCACACTGTCAACTTTTTAAAGCAAAAACATAACCAGTCCAGAAAGAGAGAGATTGTTAATGTAAGTTATTTAAAAACTGGATACATAATATAAGTTGCAGGTGGGATCCCAGAATTAGAGAAAAATAATTTTTTTCTTTCGTATTAAGACAAAATATAGATTTTCTTTATTTATTCTTTATTTTATATTTTATTTATTTATTTATGTTGCACGGAGCACAATGCTGTATTGAGACCTTGATTTGTGTACTTGTTCAGTAAAAAAGTAGCACCTGCCCTTTGCTCTGGGTGCTTCTTGACATGTTTTAAAACAATTATAAAAATAGTCTACTCCAGTAATTCCCTTCAACCAATAATTGACACACATAATCCAGCAGTCACAAATATATTTAAGATCCTTACAATCTCCTACAGCAGAACGTGCATACACAAACACCCGGCTCTAACATAAATACCAAGCAAATAGTTTTATTATGTATTTCCAACATTAAACAACAACAAAAAAAGAGTGCTTTGAAAGACTGAGCTGCTACTGAGAAAGTTTTATTTATACAGTATCTTAGAAAAACAGGAAATTCACCATTTGTAACAAAAACGATATATAAAAATATTTAGAACAGGACATAATTTGAAATGGATGACTGAAAACATATCAGAAATGCAAGCAATAGCTATTGTTAAAGGACACTTAGTAGTTTCCATTCTACCCCATTCTCAGTTGCATATAAAACTTTCAGGCAGAAATAATTTTCCATTCCTGATCAAAGGAGAGAAAGAATTTTTGGAAAGCCTGAGCAAAAAAAGAGAGTGCACAGTTCTTTTTGATTATGAAGGGTTTATATGTGGGGAGGAGGTAGATTATATAGTTTTTACATTATACATAAATAAGGGCCTAAATGTTAAAAAGACAGCAGTGATTTCTGGGTGCCCAACTTGAAACACTTTAACAAGGTCTGTGCTGAACATTAAACACTGACAGCCATAGTGATTTTGGCTGTATGTCACTGTCACTAGTCAGTTGGGCCAAGTATTGCAACCTTTACACAAAACAAATAACTAGAGCACTACACCTGCATCTTCCCCCTTATGATCCACTAAGGGCACCTACTCAGGCTCCCAGCTCCTAAGCCATGACTTCTCTTGGGCTGAGACCCACACCTCTCCCCCTACTGACTGGGGGTTTTCCAGGCTGCACAGTTCCTTGCCTACACTGTAATATCCCCAGCAAATCAGGATGCCTAACAGCCCAATGTCTGCACTTTGCTTTCTCACTGAAGGCTGTGATCTGGGTAGGGGTCTGGATGCATGGGGTTGGGGGTTCCGGTGCAGGGGGGGGGAGGTCTGGGCATTGGGGGGGCCAGATGCACAGCGGTTGGGTGGATATTGGAGCAGCTCCCCGTACAGTAACTTCTACCCCCACAGATGAGGAATGATGGGGGAAGGAAGTGGGGTGGGGTGCAGAGCCGGGGAGGTTTCTGGGTGTGGGTCTAACCTGGCCCTGGCTGCTCCTTGCAGGGGAAGTGTGCTCCTCCCCAACCCCCAGTCCAGCTGGGACTAGCAGCTGAGCCTGGAACGGGGTAGGAGCCACTGGTCAGAGCATGGGGCTGGGGAGAGCTGGGTGCAGGGGGGCTCCAGATGCAGGGAGTGAAGGCTCGGCAGGAGGGTCTGGGTATAGATGCACGGGGTTGGATCTGACCCCAGCACTGACGGGGGGAGTCCCCAGCCTCGTCCCCCCCCCGCAGCGATTTACCTCTCTGCCAGCTGCTTTGGGTGCCCAAAACGACACTTCCACATTGCTGGGGAAGGGCGCGTGGCTGTTCTTGCGGCTTCCCTGTTAGAAAGTCATTTTTCTGCAGGGAAGCAAAGAAATCTGTGGCAGACATGAATGCTGCACGCACACAGTGGTACAGAATTCCCCCAAGACTATTACTTGCACAATGAAACACATACTGAAGGTGCAAAGAGGTTAGGTAGGACTGCTGAACATGTTCTAAAGTGTACAGGCAATAATGCTGCTTATCTCTTTACTCCTCAGTAGATCTCAAAGCACTGTACAAAGGAAGTCAGGATCATTTTACAAATGGAGTAAGTGAGGTACAGAGAGATGAAGTGACTTGCCCAAGATTATCCAACAGGCCAGTTCAAAGTCAGGAACAAAACCCAGGTCACCTCAGTCCCAGCGCAAGGCTCTATCCATGAGGCCACCAGTGAAATACTCCACTGACCCTTGGCAGCTCATCAGCTGGGAAAGAAATAAAACTTCTTCCCCAGTTTCAGAGCCTTGAAGGCCAATAGCTAATGTGATGGTTAGGCACATGTTTCACCATATTTTGTATATATATTTTTAAAGTGCTGTATTTTACAGCACTTTATTTGCTCAAAGCACTGTAGACACATTAACTACTTAACCCCACACAATTCCCCAGTGAGGTAAGCAGTATTGGGCTGTAAGGTCTCTTGTTGCTCTATGCTAACCGGAGAGAAATCTTCTGTCAGCATAACCAAACCACCCCCAATAAGCGGTGGAAGCTATTTTGGCAGGAGAGGAGTAGGGAAGTAGGGAAACTAAGGGTATGTCCACACTGGCGAGTTTGTCGGTGAAACTTATGTCAGTCAGGGGTGCGTTTTTTCACACCCCGACCGACAAAAGTTTTACTGACACAAGTGCTAGCGTAGACATAGCCTTAGTTTCCCTATTTCTAAAATGGGGATGTGGCAGAAAGGCAATGTACGCTGCCCAAGGCCACACAATAAGTCAGTTAGCAGAGCCAGCAGAAGGACCCCCGACCCCCTCACTCTCACTCCTTGTGCACAGTCCTCCACATTGCCTTATTCAACTTCGAGACTTTCCAAATGCACCCAGCCTTGGGCGTCAGCACAATTATTTCCATTAGGGCAACAAAGAAAAAACAACCCACATCCATGTTCAAGTTTACCCATCACTCCTCCCCCAACAATTCATCCCTCTCCCTTGAGAAAAGATGTGGAGGACAAAAATATTCGGAATTTGAGAACAGAAGTTGCTTAACCAGTGAAAGGAACTTTTGTTTTTAAATATAACCAAAAAATGCTGATAATTAAACACACCAATCATCATTATTTAGAATGCAGTAGTGCCCAAAGTATGGTAGAGGTTTTCCAAAGACGTGCTCTGCCCTCAGGAGTTATCGTTACAAATAACACCGGAGATCTCCAACAGGAAAAGAAATTGGGGGTGGAAATCTATCATTTTCAGTTTACTTGCACATTTGAAAGTTGTGTGTGAAATGTTCAGTTTCATCTCTTTGCATGCATCTTTTTTGCAAAGAAAAGATTTTTTATTTTTATTTTTTTTTAAGGAAATGTGATAGGCTGGGGCAGGTGTAGGTTTTAAGTTGGTGGTTTACGTTTAATGATTTAGGATCTTTTGTTTTTATTTTTATAGCATTTCAGTTCACGTTTAGGACTGTCACAATATCAATAAATAATAATGAACTGTCAGTATCAGTCAAAATGTACCAATCAGCTGGATTTTTAGTCATTGCAGCATGCAAATCTTTTGTTAAAAAATATTAAAAATTGTCTTGGGCTTTCTCCCCCCCCATGCTAAAAAACCCAAATAATTTTCCAGTATCCTAGTTGTAAGATTATAGTCCTCAAATAATTATGAAATAGGAATTCTAATTGCAAGCAAAGGATTTCTGCTAATACCCATAGAAACCTTTATTTTCTGGCTAATTAAAGGCTATAGGGAATACTTTATTGCATTCTTTTGTAGTGGCTTCCATCCAAGCATTAATTCAGGAGTAAAGCTTTTTGTAAGTCCCACGTACCTGCTTGGAAGTTAGTGAAGTATCCCCATTTTACAGATGGGTAAACTGCGGCACAAAGTTGTTAAGCAAGTAGCCTAATGTCTGTCACACAGCCATTTTGTGGCAGTGTTGGGATTAGAACATGCCAGTTTACAACTCCAACTACTTCAACCACAAAACCATCCTTCTCCTCAAGGAAACAAACAGTGGCTCAACATGACTTCTAAGACAAGCAGGAACAACCCAGCCACCTTTAATTAAAAGCCAGCTTTACTAATTAAACAGAGGACCAAAGAATTTATTTTCCAGTACATGTGTGGGGGTGTGCATCAAACTTGATAATCTTCAAAAAAAAAAAAAAAAAAGTGTTGAGAGAATACCACTAAATTACGTGACCAGCTTCCTTTCCTTCGGATCTATTTCAAATCTGCTCAAGAAAGGCCCAGGACTGGAAAAACATGGTGATTCAGGTCAGATTGAAGGAATACAGGCAGAGCCATATAGGGCATTTTTCACAGTACCTGGCTACTCTGCCCCTAGTTGAAACCAGCTCTATTATTTCCCCTTGTTTAACGAGCACTCACATTCACTCAAATATATATTTTTAAAAATTCTAGGCAAACCTGTAGGCTGACAAAAAGCACCCTTCTCCATAGATATGTGGCATCAAAGAATTAAGATACAATTTTCTTCCAATCTTAAGTACATGCCTTTTCTGGATATTGATATGCATACACTAACATTCTTTGATATCATGGCATTTAAAGGTCTGTACAATGAAACATGCTATGTTGAGTTGTATTTATAGATCTGATGGACAGCAATGCTGCATACTATATAAAATGCTTAAATATATGAAAAGGAATTTATATTTTTATTACTTGAATCAGGTATTGTATTTCATAGAATCATAGGATTAGAAAGGACTACAAGGGTCATCTAGTCTAACCCCCTCCGGCAATCGATGGCCAAAAGGTTAATATAACAAACTGACATATTGTGATCAATTTTAAACATTGTTAAATCCTTTTTATTATCAGTTAATTTGAAGAACACTCATAAGCAATAATAATAATAAAAAAATACTACCAGGTTTCTTTTACACTTCACTGAATTCTTCTCCTGGGAAGAAAATATAAATAAAAGCTTGACATACTGATGTAATTAGGTAAAGAAAATTATTTGTTGTTTATGTTTTCATTCTCCAGGCCACATGAGCACTTTCCATGTTGGAAGCAATTTGCATAATTGAAACAGAGCAGGGAAGAGGCCAGTGGGAATCACCCTCTTTCCTGGCTATAAACATCCAATAACTTCCAACCAAGCAATACAAATTTCCTCTTTTAAAAATTATTTATTCTATACCATCCCTGCACATAAAAGCTTACAGACTGAAAAGTCAAATGCCATACAAAAGGTGAGGGGAGAAGAATACATATGGGCTGGTGACCAGTCACTTCCCATTGTAAGACCCTCTTTTCAAGCTTGTAAAACTTGATCAAACTTTAGCTACGTCCCGTGTTTGCCTCGGGTTAATTTTTTAAAAGTTTTTCAGCGAAAACAGTTCAGACATTCCTGGGAACAAAGGTAGGGAAAAATACATTTTATCCATGTTAAAAATTCTGGTGACCTCTTTGTGAAGGTCTAGTGCACCTATGCTCTGGACCAAGGACTTAAAATTTGGCAGGGGGGCTGGCCTTTTTGTCAGGGATATGTCTTTTGCCATCCCTATGAAAATCCACCCAAATTTGGCCAAGTTATATGCCTTGGAAAAATTGCAATCTGCTCAGTAGAGTCTTGCTAGATTTTTAGTAGCTAAGGTCTCCAAAGATTCTGTCTGCACTAGGCATGCTTTAGCCTATGACTGAGAAAGACACACACTGCAGCTTTGGGCTGCTATGGGCCGTGCTAGGTTAAGGCACTGAAACAGAAAGCGGGGAGGCTGTATCTCTTCTGCTCTTGGCCCAGGCAGGAGGAAGCTTCCTGCTTCAAATGCAGAGGGGACAAGAACCAGACCTGGGAGACTGTGACTCAAGAATTTCTTGATGCCAACTGGCAAAGGGGGGGGGGGGGGCAGCGCGACTGGAATCTCATGGGTTTGGTGTGTATAGTCTAGTTCACCAAATAATGTCCCGTGGTCTCCAATGGAAGCAGGTGTCACACTGGACATCAATATCATTGTGATATGTACGTACAGATATCGAGTAAGGAGTTACATGTCCTTAAGAGTCTTTGTATCAAGGTGCTGATCACCAGCAAAGGTGAAAAGCAGGTTTTATGTCAGACAAATGTTTATTCATCTGTTTACATGTAAATTGTCTCTTTCACAATGGGCTTATCACCAGTCTGAGCTGAATGCAAATAAAGGATCCTCAGAACTTCAGACAGAATCTAACAGGAAAAAAAACAGCAGGGGAGAGAACCTTATCTGAAGGTGCACTTCAAAGGGTTGGGAGGCAGAGAAAACATCCAGGCACTCTTCACCAAGGAAATAAAAGCACAGTAGTTTTGCTTCATGAAAAAAGCGTCTCAATCAGGCTTGACTAAAAACACTGGGGATAACTTTGGTCAGATAAAACTTCGTTAGACGGGAGGTTAACCTGTTAGTTAAGTTTAGTCTCTAGAAAGCGTATTATAATTTTGTTTTAGATGTAACCATTTCCAATATTCTTACTTACTATCACTTAAGTGACCTCTCAAGGTCCCTTCCAGTCCTACGATTCTATGAAATCTCTATTATTTGACAATAAACTTATCCTTGTTTCACTATAAATATAGCTCAGTGCTGTGGCGTTAAGCTAAGTGCTGGTCCTGAGCTGAATCTTACAAGCCGGTGTTTTCTGTTCCTTTGGGAACTGCGGGCCTGGTAGTTCTGTGAGTGTCCAGTGGATAAGGGGCTGGACACTGCAGGGAAGGCTCCGAGGACTCGGGGGTTGGTGTGTGGCTGAAAGCAAGTCCTGTGGAGGTCTAGAGGGACGGCTTGTGCTGCCAGAGGCTGTTGTTTTCAGGGAGCTGATCCACAGCAAGCACAGACAAAGCTGCCTCACACTAAGGGCGATTGGTGAGGTTCCTTGCCACCCTGGGGAGCATCACAGGGCAGGGGAGGGTGTATATTAAAACAAGGGCCCTGGAGAGGGGGAAACTGGGACTAGGGAGCCAGAAACAGACACTGGGAAGCAGTGCGTGTGCCAGAGACTGAGAACCAAAGAGGAGGAAGGAAGAGGGTGGGAGAAGACAAACCTGACAAGTAGACAAGGTGCAAGTGGAGAACCACGAGTGGCTGATTTAAGAGACTGGGACAAGGAGCTGTGGGGTCAGGGGAAAGGAACTAGATGATGAGCCCAAGGAGGGAGACTGGGAGCCATTGGGGACAGAGAATGTAAGTGGGAGGAGAGGGACAGAGAAACAGACTGGGCAAGAAGCAGGGGAAGGAAGAACTAGGACTGACAGGGCAAGGAGACTGGGACTGGGAACAGGGAGGAAAAGGTTGAAGGGGATGCAGCAGAAGAGGTCAAGCTAAGGAGGGAGGAGGAATGGGCACAACAGTCTGTGTCCACCAGAGCACATTCCCCTCCAGAGTCTGGAATAGAACCAATGATTTCTGAGTTTGTCATTTCTCTACTGTCAGTAAGTATGTGTGAAGCCCACCGACAAACAGACTCTCTCATATCCCCCTCTAGTGCTGGGCCACATAGAGCAGTGGTCCCCAACTTTTTTCGTCTGGCGGGCGCCCCAAAAAAAACAACAAAAAAAACCCGAGCGCTGCCGGCGGAGCAAAAAAAACCCAAAAACAAAACCCCGAGCGCTGCCGGCGGAGCAAAAAAAACCCAAAAACAAAACCCCGAGCGCTGCCGGCGGAGCAAAACACACTAAAATGACAACCGCTACGCGGGCGCACTTAGACGCCCCGGCGGGCACCACGGCGCCCGCGGGCACCACGTTGGGGACCCCTGACAGAGGATAACAACCTACTATCGCTATCAGTTACTCCAACAGCTTAAGTGACAGATGTCCGTGTGATAGATCTAAAGATTCCAACTCTGCTGAAGACCCTGTTGGTGTCAATATAAAGCCATATGATTTGATTTCTGTTTTTGCTTTCTCCTTTTAAAAACCTAGGAAATCACACAAACTATGTTAAAAGAACACCATTAAAGTACATAAGTCAAGCACTCAAAAGTTAGGAAATGCCCCAATGAAGGTTGGCTGTGCAACCTTAATTTAGCCTCTTCGTGCGTTTGCATTATGATACAGCCTTTAATTACATGATTACACACTATTTTTCCACAGGATGTCTACCTCATTCAGTGCACAAGATGCACCTGCTATAGGGATGAATCACAGCTGTTTAGGAAAGGAGGTTATTATTTGTAAGACACCTGCCTAATTTTTGCATAAGTTGGAAGGTGTGTGGTGAACAAGGCAGGGAATGGCAGAAAAAGAAAACTGTCATGTTTTGAACACTGCCCTTGAAAACTGGATTCTATCCCTGACTCTGCTACAGAAATCCTATGTCAGGGGTAGGCAACCTATGGCACGCGTGCCAAAGGCGGCATGCGAGCTGATTTTCAGTGGCACTCACACTGCTCGGGTCCTGGCCACCGGTCTGGGGGGGGGGCTCTGCATTTTATTTAATTTTAAATGAAGCTACTTAAAAATTTTAAAAACCTTATTTACTTTACATACAACAATAGTTTAGTTATATATTATAGACTTATAGAAAGAGACCTTCTAAAAATGTTAAAATGTATTACTGGCATGCAAAACCTTAAATTAGAGTGAATAAATGAAGACTCGGCACACCACTTCTGAAAGGTTGCCGACCCCTGTCCTATGTGATGCTGGGCAAGTCCCTTAATCTAAACTTTTTACAGGTGGTCCCTCTTTGTGTGTTCCACACTTTCTGGGTGCCTGATTTGATACACTAGGATCTGATTTGCAAGAGTGCTGAGCACTTACAGATGGAAAATAAGTCAATAGGATCTGTGCTATACAATGCTAAGTACTCTGAAAAATCAGGTCCTAGTTGTTTCAAACTGGCATCCAAAATTAGTGGAAACTTTTGACCTTCATCTCTCTGCCTCAGCTCTTCATCTGTAAAATAAGGATAATAGCATTGCTTCACCTCACGGGGGTATTGTGAAAAATGAATTAATGTTTGTGAAGTACTCAGATAGTATAACAATGAGCCGCACAGAAAAGCCCATGAAACAATTAATAAGTCTGTCTTTAGAACAGGGTTTGAATCATGTGCAGTAAATAAGGCATGGGGCCACACACTGAACAATGAGGAGAACACAAAATATTGAACAGCTGCTCATTAAGTGAATGCCATCCACCCTGTGCACTGAATGAGGCAGTGTTCTGTGGAAAAGATATATGATCACATAGTTAAGAGAAAAAAGAACAGGAGTACTTGTGGCACCTTAGAGACTAACAAATTTAGTCTCTAAGGTGCCACAAGTACTCCTGTTCTTTTGCGGATACAGACTAACACGGCTGCTACTCTGAAATAGTTAAGAGACTGTATCATAATGCATCAGAGTGGATACAAATAATTTTTTTTATTTAAATCGGAATTTAAATACTTTTTAAAATTTTATTTAGATTATTGTGTTTCTTTTTTTAAAATAAACATGTTTAAATTTAAATCTGAATTTAATACAAAATATTTTAAGCCCAAAATATATAATTATATTTAATTATATAATTATAATTTAGTTGTAAATGTGACATGTTTTTATATAAGAAGTTTATGTATGCAAAACATTTCAGGTTCTTTTATTTAATACAAATGATTTTTATATGCTGTTGTGTGTTTAATTAAACTCCAGTTACCATCAGGAAGGCCAAAGCACAACCGGAGTTGCAGCTAGCAAGGGATGTAAAGGGTAACAAGAAGGGTTTCTACAGGTATGTGAGCAACAAGAAGGTGGTCAGGAAAAGTGTGGGACTCTTACTGAATGGGGGAGGCAACCTAGTGAAAGACCATGTGGAAAAAGCCAAAGTACACAATGCTTTTTTTGCCTCAGTCTTCACAGACAAGGTCAGCTCCCAGACTGCTGCACGAGTATGGGGCAGCACAGTATGTGGAGGAGATGAGCAGCCTTCAATGGTGAAAGAACAGGTTAAGGACTATTTAGAAAAGCTGGACATGCACAAATCCATGGGGCCAGATGCAATGCATCTGAGGGTGCTGAGGGAGTTGGCTGATGTGATTGCAGAGCCATTGGCCATTATCTTTGAAAACTCATGGCGATCGGGGGAGGTCCCAGACGATTGGAAAAAGGCAAATATAGTGCCCATCTTTAAAAAAGGGAAGAAGGTGAATCTGGGGAACTACAGACCAGTCAGCCTCACCTCAGTCCCTGGAAAAATCATAAGGAATACATTTTGAAGCACTTTGAGGAGAGAAAGGTCATCAGGAAAAGTCAACATGGATTCACCAAGGGCAAGTCATGCATGACCAACCTGATTGCCTTCTATGATGAGATAACTGACTGTGTATATGGGGAAAGCGGTTGACGTGATATACCTTGACTTTACAAAGCTTTTGATACGGTCTCCCACAGTATTCTTGCCAGCAAGTTAAAGAAGTATGGATTGGATGAATGGACTATAAAGGTGGCTAGTTTGTCGGGCTCAACAAGTAGTGATCAACAGCTTGATGTCTAGTTTGCAGCTGGTATCAAGTGGAGTGCCCATGGGGTCAGTCCTGGGGCCGGTTTTGTTGAACATATTCATTAATGATCTGAGTGATGGGATGGATTGCACCCTCAGCAAGTTTGCAGATGATACTAAGCTGGGGGAAGAGGTAGATAAGCTGGAGGGTAGAGATAGGGTCCAGAGTGACCTGGACAAAGTGGAGAAGAAATCTGATGAGGTTCAACAAGGACAAGTGCAGAGTCCTGCAATTAGGACTGAAGAATTCCATGCATGGCTACAGGCTGGGGACCGACTGGCTCAGCAGCAGTTCTGCAGAAAAGGACCAGAAGCTGGATATGAGTCAACAGTATGCCCTTGTTGCCAAGAAGACTAATGGCATATTGAGCTGCATTAGTAGGAGCATTGCCACCAGATCAAGGGAAGTGATTATTCCCCTCTATTCAGGACTGGTGAGGCCACATCTGGAGTACTGCATCCAGTTTTGGGCCCCACACTACAGAAAGGATGTGGACAAATTGGAAAGAGTCCAGCGAAAGGCAACGAAAGTGATTAGGGGGCTGGGGCACATGACTTATGAGGAGAGTCTCAGGGAACTGGGCTTATTTAGTCTGCAGAAGAGAAGAGTGAGGGGGAATTTGATAGCAGCCTTCAACTACCTGAAGGGGGGTTCCGAAGAGGATGGAGCTAGGCTGTTCTCAGTGTTGGCAGATGACAGAACAAGAAGCAATGGTCTCAAGTTGTGGGGTGGGTTCTAGGTTGGATATTAGGAAAAACTATTTCACTAGGAGGGTGGTGAAGAACTGGAATGGGTTACCTAGTGGGGTGGTGGAATCTCCATCCTTAGAGGTTTTTAAGGCCCGGCTTGACAAAGCCCTGGCTGGGATGATTTAGTTCGGGTTGGTCCTGCTTTGAACAGAGGGTTGAGGGGGTTGGACTAGATGGCCTCCTGAGGTCTCTTCCAACCCTAGTCTTCTATGATCCTAATGCAGCTTGACTCAAGTCATGAGCAAAAAGTTAATTAGCTAGTAAATAAGAAATACATCACTCACCATTTCCTAACATACTAAAAGTGTACAATTAATAAGAATCTGAAATTATTATCCTATATAATTGCTTAAATAAATGTATATAGTTATAGTGTACCTTCCTAGATAGCAAAAAGATCTACCAAATTGTGTAAAGGCTCTATTTAGTTGTAAATCAACATGTTTTAATGGTTATATCACTCAATGAGAATACACCTTTCTTTAGAAAATAACTGAAGCACAAATGGAAAAGTAGATCAAAATGGATTATTTGAATCGAGGCTTTCCATTTGGTGATTTAAATCGCCTGCAATGTATATATACAAGGAGGTCACAGTAAAGTTTCACAGGCAACCTTAATGTAGGTATTTCCTAACTTTTAACTTTGCAATCTTAATAATGTTTTTAATATAGTTTTTGTATGCAATATGTGTGCGCACATGTGTGTGTATAATATATATATGTCTATATAGTAAGATTTCAGGATTGTCATTGGGTGTCACTCTGAACCCTAGAATGCCCGTTGAGAGTCAGTGGGACATGATGGGAAACAGCTACAACCATGGTTGACAGCTCTTTTTGTTTAGAATATTATCAGGTTCAATCGTCACTGTAATTCTTGGCCGGTTACCATCCAATTTTTAAATTCTCAGACATTTCCAGCTTTTTTTTACATTTTATGAATTACACCCATACGACAACATGGGCGTTCATCAAGCGTACACATATCCCACTCTGCCCCTTAACCTAGCCTTCTTTAATAGGCTAACATTTTATAGACATCATAGCAGAGGTGGACATTAAAAAGAAACTCACGACACATCAGTGCTAGCTGGACATTCCATGCACAAGGGGCAGTGGAAAATAAAGCACAGAGGTGGTCAGGAGACACCTCCAGACCAGAGGCACAGTACCACCAATACCACTCTGGGGCTCTGGAGCGGTGCTGACTCAAAGGGAAAGTACCAGCTAATGAATCACTAACCACTACCACCATTCCCCATCCAAGTACTGACCCATCCTGACCTTGCTCGGTTTATACAGACTTGTGACATGTATCAGACAGTACTTTATTTACAGCCTAGTTATCCAGAAAATTCTGCTTTTTTTTCCTCCTGAAAACATCTGCAGGTTTTACTCAAGTTGTTCATAGAATTTCTGGAGGCCATTCTTTAAGTTACTCATTTTCACTTCCTATGCAGTTTAAGAGGCAATCATTTTTTTAAGTGACTCTTGCTGCTTCTTGGATCTTACAGTGATATCTGTTTAACATTTAAGAACATCGAGTAGAAGAAAAAAAAAATCTCACTGATTCTCTAGATTGGATAAGGAAATCCTTGGACATCTTTGTTGTCCTTAGTTACCAAGCTGCTAGAATAAACTGATAAAGGTAATCACTACCTAGAACCAAATACAATATAAATAAAAAAAAACTAACAAGGACTTCAATCAGGATCAGGTCCCCATTGTGCTAGGTGCTGTACAAACACAATCGCTTGCTCAGACAGAATGTCAATCTAGTGCAAAGTCAGATTCAGTGGCATAAATGGTGCTTTCCCACCAGGGCCCACGAGGTTATACGTGCCCAAGCAATCCGATTGGCACACTGGATAGTCCCAGGCATACGGGACTCTGTATACCCACCATCTGTAGATGTAACTGGATCGTGTATATGGATTGCCTCCAGTGGACAGAACCCAGGTGTCCGGGGGCTGTCTGTGCTGGTGCTGCAGGTGATAAACTATGAAGGGTGCTTGGATCTAGCTGCACACGTGTATCCCTGTTCATACCATCACCAGCCTGGCGAAAGGTGATTCACGCTGCAGTAGAGAGGGGCTACCGGAGGAGAATGGGTAGCCCCCCAGAGCCGGGGAGTGGCTGGGATGGGGGACCCCTCTGGCCCTGGGCATGAGCAGCCAGCAAGGGTGCTGTCACGGATCCACAGGATCGGTGCTATATCCCCAGCTTTGGGGCAGTTCTCTGGGAGGAACCCCTTTGATGTGCCAGGTTCGACTGGGTCACACTCTTCCTTCAGGGTGGGCCACATGGTCTCACCGCCTCCTCAGACTGAACCCCTGGGGCTTGAGCACTCCTGCTTCATGCTGTGAGCTCTGCTCCGCAAGTCCAACTGAGACTGACTCCTGGTCAGAGACTTCTACACCCTTCAGGGACTAATGCACAGCACCCGGCCTTTGCAGTGATGCTCAAGCGGTGTCTTCAAAACAGGAGGGTTTTTTACTCAGTTGGAACATAGCACTGGAAGTCCTTCAGTTAGCATCGTCCATTCTGGTCAAACCAGAGCAATTCACCAGCCAAGCTGGAGTGGACTCCATTTTCAGGGTCTGAATTTCTCTACCCTTCCTTCGTCAGTTCCCGAGTGAGAGCTTCCGCTTCTTCCAGAGTCCACATTTATTCCCCCACCTTAAGCCTCCCAGTTCCCTTTGTTCTCGAGCTGGGGTCTCTGCTCAGCTTCTCTGCTGAGAGGCAGGGAAATCCTCCCCCTCTCTGGGTCGTTGGTTGCTAGGTGTCAATGTCCTTGCATCATCATCTCAGATTTTCTACTGATATGGGTCCACCTTGGCCAGTCCTTTTTAATGACCCATTCCATTCCATCCCCACAGGCAGCTAGGTGAGACACAC
Source organism: Platysternon megacephalum (assembly GCA_003942145.1). Taxonomy (NCBI): domain Eukaryota; kingdom Metazoa; phylum Chordata; order Testudines; family Platysternidae; genus Platysternon; species Platysternon megacephalum. Next base: position 921,465 of record QXTE01000180.1, read on the forward strand.
CTATGCCTCTTAGCCTGCCCTAAGAGCAAACAATCCTTTTCCTCCCTACCAGGTAGCCAAGCAAAGTATAGGGGAAACTGAGGCACCCACAGGCATCACAAAAAAATATTACAAAAAATTCCCACTTAGTCATAGATACATGGACGGGGCATAGAGGGTACTGCAACACCCAGGGGTGCATGGAGGGCCCCTGAGACAGGAGATGCACCTCCCCTCCCCCAAGACTGCGTGAAAGGTAAAAGCACTGTCTGCTTTGCATGGGGTAGGGGCGTGGGGAGAACTGGGGAGGATTGGGGGGAGGGAGTGCTGAGGAACTAGATCAGAGCTGGGGTGAGGACTTGGAGCAGAATTGGGTGGAGCTGGGAAGCTGAAGCAGAACTAAGAAAATGGGGGAGCTGGATTGGGGATGTGTGGGACTGGGTTTCAGAATCGGGAAGAGGGGCCCTAACTTATTCTTGCAGCAGGGTCCTTTGGGTCCGTGTTACACCACTGGTCAGATTATTTAAATTTAAAAGCATCCACTCATTTTAAGGAAAGAAGAGAGGAAGAGAATCCAACCCATGTCCCTAGTTAGAGGAATGAGTGTCATCCATTTTATTAAATACTGATTAGATGAAGTATACAGGTAACCTTTCCATAACACATCCAGTAAGAGAATATTTGTTTACACACAGACAAAGTAGGTCAAATACATGCACCTACCAATTTTTCCAAACGTCTCATTATACTTAAGTATTAATAATGTAATGGGTTAAAAAAATAAAAAGCACACACACACACCCTCACTCTCACTTCTCAAGAGTCAGTGCTGTCTTAATTAAAAGGTCTTTTCCCAGCTCTGTTTACAAGAATTGCCACCGCTTACCACCACTGGGGATTCCTTTTCACTCTGAGGTGAAAAGGGTCAGACACATTATGTTTGTGTTTCCAAGTAGCTGAAGCAGACATGCAGTTGCCTTTTTCATTTGCCAAGGGGTTCTCGGCACCAGGTCAGTGAATGACCTTTTCAAAGGACCGAGTTAGCCTTCCGTATGCATCCAATATTATGCCAAGCTGCACTCCTCAAAACCACCAATAATTTCTCAGCAAAATGGGGTCTTGCCCCATATTTCCCCCAGCGGCATCGCCAAGCAGCCAATCACACTGCCTCCTGCTTTCACTCAGAGGCCGATTCTTTCTTAACTGGATTAATATTTTTCTGATGCTGGAGCACAAACCCCACATAATTACAATCCCAAGTACTGTCTGTGGCCTGCTGCTCCTGTGCCCCCAGTCAGGGGGCATGAAATTCAGGACTTAAGAAGTGATCCCTACATGCGGAAATGAAGGCCCATTTTATCATTTTACACATTCTCTTTACAGCAGATTCATCCCTTTAATCACAATACTGGGATCCTTCCAGAGTCCTCTCAGTGCTTCTCCTTCCAAACAACAAAGAGACTGAATTACACACTACTAAGTTGTTAGGCAAGTTCATATTCCCCACACCACAGGTTTTACAGCTAGCAGGAGGCACACACCCTTACGTTGCTACTATAAGTGTGGGGAGGGAGGGAGGAAGTCACAGAACCTTATACTAGATAGCCTCCCAGATACAGAAAATAAAGGCTTGTCTACACTGGCACTTTACAGCGCTGCAACTTTCTCACTCAGGGGTGTGAAAAAACACCGTCCTGAGCACTGCAAGTTTCAGCACTGTAAAGTGCCTGTGTAGACAATGCACCAGCGCTGGTAGCTATTCCCCTTGTGGAGGTGGATTTTTTTATAGCGCTGCGGCAGCACTTTAACGTTGCTAGTGAAGACATGCCCTAAATCTGTAAATCCAACAATCCTGCTTCCTCAAGGTAGAACTGCAAAGCCAGCAATGCACTGAAACCCAAGAGTGCAAGCAGACATGAAAAGCCAGTTTAACTAGGTAAATAAGGCTGTGGATTAGAGAGACAAGGTGGGTGAGGTCATCTCTTTTATTGGATCAACTTCTGTTGGGGAGAGAGAAAAGTTTGAGCTTTCACAGAGTTATTCAGGTCTGGGAAACTACAGAGGGATGTAGGGGCTTGGCTACACTTGCAGATGTACAGCGCTGTGAGTTAAACCTGCCTTCATACAGCTGAATAGGGAAAGCACTGCAGTCTGTCCACACTGACAGCTGACAGCGCACTGTCGTGGCCACATTTGCAGCGGCATTGGGAGCGGTGCATTATGGACAGCTATCCCACAGAGCACCTCTTTCCATTCTGGTGCCATGGCTTGTGGGAAGGGTGCGAGGGGTGCGGGGCATTCTGGGTCCTGTCCCAACGCCCCGTGATGCATCGCTTCACATCCCAGCAATCCCTGTGTTTCCGTCCACATTTGGCGCCATCTTTCAACGGTTTCTGTGCAGCGCGATCTGCGTGTTCCATTTCGGTCTGCGGGAAATGGAGCCCGAGTATGCTGACGAGTCTCGCCTTCGTGTCACGTTTAGCAGTCGAGCTATTCCTTAGAATCCAAAGTGACAGTGAGGAGTCCGACGATGATAGCGAGTCATGTAACGCGTACGACACAAAATTGCTTGTGGCATTCACGGACATGCTCAGCACCATGGAACGCTGCTTCTGGGCTCGGGAAACAAGCACTGAGTGGTGGGATCACATCGTCCTGCAAGTCTGGGATGACGAGCAGTGGCTGCAGAACTTTCGGATGAGAAAAGCCACTTTCATGGGACTGTGTGAGGAGCTCGCCCCCACCCTGCGGCGCAAGGACACGAGATTGAGAGCCGCCATGCCGGTGGAGAAGCGGGTGGCTATTGCAATCTGGAAGCTGGCAACTCCAGACAGCTACCGATCGGTCGCGAACCAGTTTGGAGTGGGAAAGTCGACCGTTGGAATCGTGCTGATGCAAGTTTGCAGGGCCATTAATAAAATCCTGCTCAGAAGAACCGTGACTCCGGGTAACGTGCAGGACATTGTGGATGGCTTTGCACAAATGGGTTTCCCTAACTGTGGAGGGGCAATAGATGGGACGCATATTCCTATTCTGGCCCCGGAGCACCTAGCCTCCGAGTACGTTAATCGGAAGGGGTATTTCTCTATGGTACTCCAGGCGGTAGTGGATCACCGTGGGCGTTTCATTGACATTAATACAGGGTGGCCCGGAAAGGTGCATGATGCACGCATCTTTCGGAACACTGGCGTGTTCAGGAAGCTGGAGGCCGGGACTTTTTTCCCCGATAGGAAGATCACAGTAGGGGAAGTCGAAATGCCCATTGTGATCCTTGGAGACCCCGCTTACCCGTTAATGCCGTGGCTCATGAAACCCTACACAGGGTGCCTTGACAGTAGCAAGGAACGGTTCAACTACAGGCTGAGCCGGTGCCGAATGACCGTGGAGTGTGCTTTTGGCCGTTTAAAGGGCCGCTGGCGATCTCTGTATGGGAAGCTGGACTTGGCCGAAAACAGCATTCCTGCGGTTATATCCGCGTGCTGTACCCTCCATAATATTTGTGAAGGGAAGGGTGAAAGATTCAGTCAGGCATGGACCTCCGATGTTCAACACCTGGAGGCTGAATTTGCACAGCCAGAGAGCAGGGCTATTAGACGGGCCCAGAACGGGGCTGCAAGGATTAGGGATGCCTTGAGAGAGCAATTTGAGGCTGAAAACCAGCAGTAATGTCTGGTGCCCTGTGGTTACAATGTTGGAAGGAATCTGTGTTTGCTACGCTGATTTGCAGTGCCTGTTTCCTGGGCTAAGGTATCTTTTACTTTATGCAATAATAAAGAATGTTTTCAAAACCAAAATATCCATTTATTGAAAAGAAAATTCATTTATTGAAATAAATACAACTGTTTGGGAATCAGACAGGGCAAGGGGGTGGGGTGGGGAACAGTACAATCACAGATTTGCGTATGTCCTGTCTGGAGTGCTGTGCAATGAGGGCTGCACTTCAGGATGTCTATACTGCATGGTGAGGGGTGTTGAGTGCAGAGGGTAAGGGTCGTAGTTCTCAGGGCTGGTTGGTGAAGATACAGGTGTTGGAGGCAGCAGTTGGTGGTAAGAACCCGGATGTTGGGGAAAGTGGGTTGGAGGTGACATGGGGGCACAAGGTAAAGAGTTTTGGGACAAGGGCTGCAAGCGGGGCGGCGGGGGGCGGGCGCGGTAGTGCTCCGCCTGCATGGCTACGAGCGCCTGGATAGAGTCTGCTTGGCACTCCATGATCCTTATCAGCTGATCCGTGCTTTGCTGCCAGTGCTCCGTGCTTCGCTGCTGGTGCGCTGTGTTTTCCTGGCGGATCCTGCTTTCTCTCTCCCTCCACTCCTGCGCTTTCTGATTCTCTTTAAGAGATTGCTGCATCACTTCATGCAGCATGTCTTCTTTGCTTTTCCGCGGTCTCTTCCGGAGTCTTTGCAGTCTCTGAGCCGGTGAAAACACGGACGTCTGAGATCTCCAGGTTGCATCTGTAAAGGCAAAATGCAACACTTAGCAGAGGCAGCATTGTTTATACCAGACAGAGTAATGATTCCCCCACACTTAAGGAGGGCACACACAGTCTACACAATAGCATAATTTTCCCGTCCCAAAGAGAGAGGACATAACCCACGGGAGCCCCAAAATGGTGAGTAAGGGGGACTGATTGTTTCTGGGCTGTACTGTCCTCTGGGTTTCTGTGCCTTGGGGAGAGCCAACAGCTGCAGGGGGCACCTACACTGAACACTGTCCCAACATTTTCCACAGGAGTCCATCCTGGAAGATCTCACTGCTGAGGGTGACCTGGGAAGCAAGGGAGGGTCTTCTACTGCAATGCGGCTTCCGCCCTGGCCCATATGCAGCTTTCCTGTGTGCAGCAATGGTCCCCCCGCCCCTCGCGGCACAGTGGCGCGGACACGTTAGCCTGACTGGGACAAGGACCACGGTGGCTCTCCCAAGAAACCTGCGCAAGCGCATTGCCCACATTCTGGATGAGACTTTCGAAGAGATTACCGAGGCCGATTACCGCGATGTGATAGACCACATCAATGCGCTATTCCACATCTAGGCATGCATGCAGCCCTAACCCTCCTCTCCCGAAAAACTTCCTTCCCCAAAGATAAAGCCGCTTACCGGGAACACGCTCTTCAGTTTGTCCTCCACCAAGTACCGGCCGCTGCGACTGGCTACCTTCCTCCTGGCTCGAGAAGAGCTCCTGGCTGCATGCCTCCAGGGATTCCGGGGTGTCTCCCACCGCCCCAGCACCCTCACTCCCGCTTTCCTCCTCGTCCTCCTCCTCCTCCACCCCCCGCTCTGAAGTGTCCATGGTGGTGCTCGGCATGGAGGTGGGGTCACCCCCAAGTATCGCATCCAGCTCTTTATAGAATCTGCAGGTCGTGGGGGGAGCACCCGAGCGGCTGTTTGCCTCGCGGGCTTTGCGGTAGGCATTCCGCAGCTCCTTCACCTTAATCCTGCACTGCAGTGCGTCCCGGTCATGGCCCCTTTCCATCATGGCCCTTGATATCTGCCCAAAGGTATCGTAATTCCTACGGCTGGAGCGCAGCTGGGACTGGACAGCTTCCTCCCCCCAAACACTGATGAGGTCCAGCAACTCGCCATTGCTCCATGCTGGGGCTCGCCTGGCGCGTGAAGGCATGGTCATCTGGAAAAATTCGCTGATTGCTCAGCCAGGCATGGAGTGCTAACAGGAAGGGGATTTTTAAAATTCCCGGGGAATATAAAGGGTGGGTATGATGGTTGGTCACCTGAGGCCAGGGCAGTAGAGTTCGAACTGATGACCAGAGTGGCTAGAACAGGCATTGTGGGATACTGCTGAATACTTCTGGAGACCAATCAGAGCGCATTGGGCGGCCACACTGGCGCAGCAGCGCAATACTCTTTATTCCTCTCGGGGAGGTGGAGTACAAGCAGCGCTGTATCCGCGGAGATACAGCGCTGTACGTGCCTTGCCAGTGTGGACGGGGAGTAAGTTACAGCGCTGTGGGCGGCTTTATTGCGCTGTAACTTGCAAGTGTAGCCAAGCCCTAGGTCTGTAGTGTCACAGTGAAAAATACCAGGTGAAAGATTGTTTAGCATAAGTAGCTAACATATATTTTAAGCAACCATTCAATGTGAAGTGGCCTGTTAACACCCCTCCAGTCACATGGGGGGAAAGTAAGAGGGGGACAGCTGGAGGAGTTGTTAGTGGGTTATAGATTGTTATAGATTGTTGTAATAAACCATAAATCCAGTGTCTCTATTCAGTCCATTATTGTTAGCATCTAGCAAAATTATGCATTTAAGCTCCCAGGCTTGTCTTTTGAAAGTATTGTGCGGGTTTCCTTGAAGATAAGGAGGGATAGGCCAGATATAGAGTGATCATTTTGTGAAAAGTGTTCACCCAGAGGTGATAGAGTGTTTTTGTCTTTTATCATTTTCCTGTGGAAGTTCATTCATTCCTCCACCAACTCTGAAATATTAAAAATCTCCCTCAAAACACCATCCTTGCCACCACGAATGTCACTTCCCTATATGGCAGGGGTGGCCAAGCCATGGCTCGTGAGCCACATGTGACTCTTTTACAGTTAAAGTGTGGCTCATGGAGCCCCCCATGCCCCTCCCCCCATTCTCCGCCTACCAGACTGGGTGGGGGGAAGCTCGGGGCTTCTGCCCGGCGGCTGGGCTTCAGCCCCGTGAAGCATGCATGCCAGGGCTTGGGGCTCCTGTGGGTCTGAAGCTCTGAGGCTCCCCTTGCTACGGGGCTGAAGTTCCGAGTTCCATCAGGCGCTCCCGGCTCTCGAACTCCTGAAGATTATCGTATGCGGCTCGGAAGGTCAGTAAGTTTGGCCACCCCTGCTATACACCAACATCCCTCACCAGGGCCGGCGCAACCCATTAGGCGACCTAGGCGGTCGCCTAAGGCGCTACTATTTGGGGGGCGCCGGGGCCCCAGTCGTCAGCGTAATTTTGGGGGCGGGACCTTCCGCCGCCGCTGTCGGGGGCGGCATTTTGGGGGCGGGACCTTCTGCCGCCTAGGGCGCCGGAAAAGCTGGCGGCGCTCCTGTCCCTTACAATGACAGCATAGCTGCCTGCCTCAAATATTTACAAGACAATGGACCACCCTCAGATATCCACCCCAAACACATTGCCAAACTCATCCATTTCATCCTCACATATAACAAATGTTACGTTCAACAACAAAGACTTTGTCCAAACCATGGGAGCAGCCCTGGGTACTAGGATGGCTCCCCAATATGCCAACCTCTTCATGGGCCACAGTGAAGAATTTCTGGGCAAATGCACCACAAAGCCAATGATATACCTGAGATACATCCATGATATTTTCATCCTCTGCACAGCCAACAAACTCCCTCAGATTTCCAACACAACTTCAACCACCACCACCTGTCGTCCATTAAACTCTCTCAAACATTACCATACTAGTATCAACTGCCTGAACACCACGATCAGCTTCAAGAATGGAACTCTACAGACAACCATGTATAAGAGAAATCTACGGAACACCACACCAACCTTCATAGATCCAGTAACCACCCCAAAGACACCAAGAAATCTGTTATCTACAGCCAGGCACTCAGACACCACAGAATGTATTCAGAGGAGATACACCTTAACACACTCAAAACCGCCTTCAAAAAACAATGACACCACTTCTCTAGTGGATTTCATTATGAGAGAACCCTCTTCAATACAGAAATAAAACCCCCTCCGACTGCACACCCTTAATTGTCACCTACCATCCCACACTGGAACCTATACAGAGCATCAAACAACCACCACCCATACTCAATGGGGACCCAATCCTCAAAAAAACCCTATTTCCTGAACCCCTCTTCCTTCAAACACCCCCCACCCCAATCTCTCCAAGCTCATCATCAGAAGCAAGCTCCCTGCCAGAACAGATGCAAAACCTGCAGACATACCTCCATTGCTACAATGATCAGTACGTTCAAGATCCAGGGGTCCTACGCATCCCTGTCCCAACATGTGGTGTACCTCATCTAGTGCACCAAATGCCCCGACAACAACTATGTGGGTGAAACCAGACAATCACTACACTCTCCAATGAACTCAACTCAACAAAATGATAAAAGACAGAAACACCCTATCACCCGTGCGTGAACACTTTTCATGAAGCCATCACTCTATATCTCACCTAGCCAGCCTCATTCTCAAAGGAAACCTGCAGAATACTTTTAAAAGATGAGCCTGGGAGTTTAAATTCATAACTTTGCTAGACACTAAGAATCATGGACTGAACAGAGACACTGGATTTAAACGATCTATAAACCACAAACAACCCCCTCACCTGCCTCCCCTCCACCCCGTTTCCTCCCTATGACTGGAGAGGTTAACGAGTCACTTCACCTGGAATGGTCCCTTGAAATGTGTGTTAACTACTTATGCTAAACAATCTGTTCCAACTTCTATTTAGCTGTGACACACTGATTTCCCAAACCTGAAGAGCAGCTCTGTGAAAGCTCTAAAACTTGTCTCTCTTCCACCAACAGAAGTTGGTCCAATAAAAGATAATGTTTTCACCTCTCTGCTCACCCACCTTGTCTCTCTCTAATATCCTGGGACCAACATGGCTACAACAACACAGTACAACAAAGGCTGTGGATTGTGAGTGATGGCAATAATGCTGGCCAATGGTGGGCAGGAAGTTGGGAAGGGGTGAGGTGGAGAAGATATTTATGGCCCTGATTCAGCAAAACACTTTGGACTGGGTTTAGTTTTAAGCACATACTTGAAGTTCCACCACTTGGCTGAACTGGGGCCTATGACAACATCTCTGCCATAGTGCATGTCTGTTGGCTAGTGCACGAGTAGCACTGTATACATGTTAATCAGGTGTTCTTGCCTGCCTCGCACAGCTGGAGGAAGACTCCAGACCTGGTAGTGGAAAATAAGGACATATATTTTCCCCCCTTTCAGGATGATTCTCTAAGTGAAGTACTATTTTGACTGTAATAACAGCAGAGTTTATGAATGCATACAGTTGTTTAAAAGTGTTCTGCAGATGTTAAAAATAAGATATTCCTGAGAAAGAGGGGGTGGGAGGGAATAGCCAATCACTGTTTCAATATTTCAATTAAAAGAAACAGCTTTAAAAAACAAACCGGCTCGTTCATGAACGAGACTATCTTGCAGGCTGCACCCCACTGGCTCTCTGCAGCCATCACCAGGAATTCCTATCACATTGCTTGTTATTATCTCACTGTCATTCATAGGGTCCTAATACTTTAAAGATGTTCCACAAGCAACATATGCACTTTCACAAATGGTTAAAATTAACTTGGAGAGGTTTAGATACCTTGTTGGCTTTGGCACCAGAGCTGTAAGAAACCACACTGTGAGGAGTGTTAAATGTCCTGATTTATATTCCAATTGAATCAAGATAACAACCATGTGCAGAACACAATGTACCCTGCAGACTCACAACAGCTGTCAGATTCATTTTGCTGTGATATCTGATCCCAGGATGAGGCAGAGATGTATGCAGGACAGTGATTGAATAAATCCCCATGATTTTTTTATTCGTCCATGCGGTTATACATTGTGTTCAGACACGGATATCAGAATACAAAGAGGACATTTCTCGCATATCTATGCCATTTTAATGAAAAAAATTAATAAAGCTAGATTAATTTTAGATAAGAGGTTAGAGGAGGGATTAGTGGTTAGTGAGCTGGCCTGGGTTCAATTTCCTGCTCCACCACTGGCTTCCTGTGACACTTTGGGCAGGTCACAGTCGCTACGTGCCTGAGCTTGCCATCTGTAAAATGGGGATATCAGCACTTTTCTACCTCACAGAGGTGTTGGGAGGATAAATGTATGAAAGGCGATCAGATACTACCGTGATGGGGGCCATCTAAATGCCTTAGATCAGGGGTGGCCAACCTGAGCCTGAGAAGGAACCAGAATTTACCAATGTACATTGCCAAAGAGCCACAGTAATACGTCAGCAGCACCCCCCATCAGCTTTCCTCCCCTCCCCCCCCGCTCCAAGGGCCTCCCACCCACTGGCAGCCCTGCTGCTCGGCACCTCCCCCTTCCTCCCCGCACCTCCGGAACAGCTGTTTCGTGGCATGCAGGAGGCTGGGGCGGGGGGGGGGGTGGGGAGCGAGGGCACGGCACGCTCGGGGAGGGGGAAGAAAGGGGTGGAGTGGGGGGAGGGCCTGTGGCAGAGCCAGGGATTGAGCCATGAACACCCCCTGGCACATTGGAAAGTTGGCGCCTGCAGCTCCTGCCCCGGAGTCGGTGCCTGTACAAGGAGCCACATATTAACTTCTGAAGAGCCGCATGTGGCTCCGGAGCCACAGGTTGGCCACCCCTGTCTTAGATAGACACATTTCATTTCCTAAAGTGATCCTAAACACATCTCCCTTGCCTCCTGCACCTCCAAGGGATAAGCTCAGCACCTGCAGGATTCAGTCCACAGGTCAGAACAGCCCTTTAGCTCTCCTTCCATATGCATGTGTGACACAGGGTAGAAGCAATGCATTTTAATGGCACAATCAACCTCATGCAGATAATTGTGTGAAACAGGATGCATTAAGTTCTCTCACTAACCCTGGGGAAGGGATCAAACCACTGTGTGTGTTTTAAGATAGGGCCCCACCTCGCTTACCAAACCTGCAGAACTAGTAGCCATTGCTTTGGTGCTGCTGGATAAGTCTTTCCCCTCACGGAGAGTGGGTGTCAAATTCTTTATTTTACATTGCACTTATATGGAAGAAAGTTACAGTAATCTTTGGCTTTTACAAAGAACAGTAGATTGTTTTGTTTTAAATCAGTTTTCCCCTCACACCCAGTCTCAAAATGAATGAAGAGAGGTTAAATCTGAACCTATCTGAAAATTAGTTTAAAAAGTAAAAGAGAAGAGTGTGCTCAGTGTTACACTGGGTTAATTCCTACCCATTGGTGCTGCTTGGTGTGTCCGTGGATGCCATTACGACACTTCAGTGTAAATCAGCTCATCTGGAAGAGAAAAGGGGACATCAATACACAAGTACAAAATATCCAGGTATTTCCCCTTTTGTAAGACATAGCACATAATATTCAGCCTGATCATAAGTGCCACCTAAGTTTTGCTTAAGCAATATGGACCAATGGGATTACTTTTCTCCCAAACTGTTGCTCCCCGTAGATGGTCGTATAGGGCAGGACAGGAGGCTGGGTGTGTCTAATCTCCAGAGAAGTGCTCTCTTTCTAGTACCATCCTGCCTAAAATGTCTTGTTAATGTGAAGCAGAAATTATGCAGGGAACGAATAGACATTTACATTTGTGTGTGTATATCAGCCTTTCAGCTTTGGTTGTCAGAGGTGTCTGATCCATCAGATAGCTCCTTTGATAGCTTGTTTTCTAAAGCCATATCGTAATTGAGCAAAATGCAGGTACCCCTACAAAAATAATGCTCTCTGAGTATGATCTATGAGTGAAGACAAAAAGCAAAACCAAAACATGCACCGCATTTTTCAGCAGCTCTCCCCAAGATTAGCTTTCCCCCTCAAACCAGCAGGGCAGTCTGAACTATCATCCTGAATGACCATGTATTAGCAAGGCTAATACTCTACAGAATAGATGGTTTGCCTGAGGCAGCAAATCGTTAGCAGTACTGCCTACCCCCAAAAATGTTCAAAAAATCATGAGTCAGGCTCACCAGAAATAATGATATTGGCTTTAAAACCATGAGATTATGTAAAAATATTAGATTAGGTGTTCTTTTTATTTGCCGTCTGCTTTTTGAGTCTTTAGGGTATACCAGGGTCACATTTTGAAGCTTTCTCCACAGCTACGCAGGCTAGAAATTTACTTTTTCTTTAAGAATGAAGGCTGAAATCGTTATATACCCACTTGACTCCATGAGCTGGGGCTTTAAGGAAAACAATAGTTATTATGTGACTCACGACAAAATCAGCAGAGTTGGCTACACTGCATTAGGACTATTGCTATGCATTAGTAAAATTCTGACACAGAGAAAGAAGAGTTCTCTGCCTCAAGAACTTTACAATCTAAGAACCTGGTAATGAACACCGTGCTTAGTCCTGTAAGTCGTCCCCAGGGCCGGCGCAACCCATTAGGCGACCTAGGCGGTTGCCTAGGGCGCTAACATTTGGGGGGCGCCGGCTCCCCGGTCGTTGGCGGTATTTTGGGGGCAGGACCTTCCGCCGCCTCTGTCGGGGGGGCATTTCGGGGGCCAGACCTTCCGACGCCTAGGGCAGCAAAAAAGCTGGCGGCGCTCCTGGTCGTCCCATTGGTCTGAACTCCACTGGTTTGAACTGTTGGCTTCAAAGGGACTTCTCACAGCAGTAAGCAGTATACTCCTTAGAGAGCATTTGCAGAATTAGGTCCTAAAAATTGCTTGTGTTGTGTGGCACTGTGCAAAGATATTTGCCAAACAGAAATCCCTAGAACTAGCACCTAGTTAGCCATCATCTGATGTCACTACTCATGCTGGGCTCTTTAGCATTTCAAGGCCCAGAGACTTCTATGTTGGAGTTACATGAGCACTTGTTTGAAGCATACAACAATTATATTTTCCAACTGGGGGTGCCACCCATGGAAGCACCAGACTGGTCCAGGGAGATAGACATAGGAAAAGAGCATCTGGGTGGTGAGGGGAGGGAGAGAAGCTGCATGACCCTAGATACCCCCACACATTCACTACAAATATGCCCTATAAATGCAGATAAAGCAAAGGGAAGCTCTTTGAAAGTTACCACTGTCCCCTCTCTCCTCCCAGCTGTGGTACCTAACTGCACTGGATTACAGGCTCAAGCAGTAGTTTACCAGCCCAAACTTCTCTTCTCTGTTCCCAGGACACTCAAGTTCAACCTCAAAAGCATGCACACCACAGCCACATGGGGAGAAGGAACAAAAGGATACCAATGGACACTCCACTCAGAGTATCACTTAACCTTCTGGTGAATGGAGGAAACAAAAAAAATATATGGCAAAATGGAATAAAATAAAAGGCACAACGAAAAGGAAAGAAAGAGCAGTGAGGAGGAACAGAGAAGATCGACAGAAAAGAGAACACAGATATTATGTCCCATCACAGTTAACTATGACGTGCATTGAAATGGGTGGCTGTAACAAAAGAGTGCTATTCACAGCCAATTGGGTTTCAGTTACCAGGTATTCCTCTCCCCCTTGCTCATTATAAAAACGAGGTCAATTTAAATAAAAAAAAAAGAGTTGGAACTGCGATCTACAAAGTCTTCCCTGTGCTCAAGTCCATGCAAATGCTTGGAGCATATTTTATTACAAAGCTTGTGGCAACTACCACAATAATCACCTTGATTCCTCCCTCAGATCTACTCCAGTTGCCCAACGTCCAGTTTCTCAGGGCAGCATTTAAGTGAAGATGCTCCCACGCCGATGGGAGACCGTCTCCCATCGGGGTAGTTAATCCACCTCTGCAAGAAGCGGTAGCTATGTCGACAGGTGAAGCTCTCTCGCCAACATAGCGCTGTCTATACCAGGGGTTAGGTTGGTATAACTATGTCGTTCAGGGGTGTGGATTTTTCACACCCCTAACAACTTTGTTATACTGATATATGTGTGTAGTGGAGACCTGGCCCCAGTTGAATAGGTTGCACAAAACCTTAACAACAATAATTGGTTTAGAAGAAGTTTCAGGTGGCTTTTTTAACAAATTGCTTTCATTAAGAGCTGACAAGTGCTCCACAAGAAACTGCTTTTGAATAAGACCAAAGTGAAATTAAGGATAGAAAATCGGGTCTGGATTAGTGTAAGTACAAAACCCACATCAACCCCGGGGTACCAGGAGAAGAGAGAGAAAAAGGAATATTGGAAATAAATTCTGGCAGGAAAACAAGCACAGAAATGGTTAATTATCCGATCAGACCATTTATTTGCAGCATCCCACCCTACTCAGAGCATAAAACAGATTTATGGCTCGAGGACAGGCTGCAGTAGCATTATGTGAAACAGTGGGAGCTCAGCTCAGCCAACTGAAATTAAAAGGAGTGGATGACTTGGTAACTGGATAAAGAGGCTGACCTCTAGGTCATCAGTTTAATTCCAGGCCAGTCAGCTACCATTAGAAAGTTGTTCAGTCTTTAGTGCACTATATCAAGCAAGTTTGGTGGGCTCAGATTAACCTATGACAGCATCTCTGTCAGATCACCGCCACCAAAACAAAACTTCCTGTTGAAAAGACTCAGGAATAGAGATGCATGGAGACTACACTATCAAAACATTGTTACATATAGACAGTAGGATGCAAACAGAAGAGATTCCACTTTGAGCATAACAATGTATGAAAGCAGCAGCCTCTCCTGAAAGTTTTGTTCCATTTATATTTGAGAATTGAAAGAGATCTAACACTTCCCACACTTCTCAGGGCTTTCCCATCTCTAGTCACTGTCTAGCCTCAGAACCCCATCCTACCGAGTGCTGAACTCCTCCAAAGAAGTGCTGAGCTCCATCTCCTCATGTTGTCGTCGTTAGGTGTGGAAGGAACTGAGCTCCATTCAGGAGGTGCAAAGCAACTGTACCATGGCTTTGCATCCTTGGCTATCCACAGCTCAGTTATCCAAAGCTCCCCACTATCAGAAACAGGACTATGATCCCAACATCGGTTAATTTTGTTGAACATTCAAGTATCAAATCTTTACTATATGAACATATTAACATCGCCCATGACACTTTGATACTAGAGGCTGTAAAGTATATAATAGATTTTACATGATTGTAGCAGGGGAATTAATAGTGCTCAAATACTATGTAAGAATTAAGAATGGATGGAATCCTTTGTGGCACATGCTCCCAGTCAGAGTTTAAGACATACCTGTGACATTCTATGATCAGTAATCTTGTTTTAAGAAAAGAAACTGAGATGACACCATTGTAGAAAAGGCAGCTCAGCCTGACAGACAGTCTCAAGTTGGGTTTAAAATAAACTAATGTTGGTAAACAACCCAGGAAGGGTTCTAAGTGGGTAAAGGGAGCAGCTCTCCAAACTACTAATCAAATTGTCCTAACACTGGCTGCACATGATCAAAAAGGAGTTTGCCCCTCAGGAGAGGGATTGGTCCACAAGAGGTACAGTACTACAGAGGAACACCAATTCATCACAGATTAACTGGGCAGCATGGGGAGAGAAGCATGCACTGCCACTACCTATGCTATATCTGCTCTATGGATATAGGGAACATTAATCTCTGGGATAAAATTCTGATTCCGTTGAAGTCAATGGGAGTTTTGCCACTGACTTGATCTCACAACCAGGTGTGTTAATCCAGCAATGCATTCATTTAAGAGAGTTATTAACATATACACCTCTACCTCGATATAACACGACCCAATATAACATGAATTCAGATATAACACGGTAAAGCAACGCTCCAGGGGGGTGGGGCTGCGCACTCCAGCAGATCAAAGCAAGTTCAATATAACGCGGTTTCACCTATAACGCGATAAGATTTTTTGGCTCCCGAGGACAGTGTTATATCGGGGTAGAGGTGTATCATATTTCAGTAAGCCACCACTAGCTGGAATTGTCACCTGTTTTCTGCCTCTCTCTCTCTCCCCAGTTTGCATTTGCAAGATATTTGTTTCTAAACAGAAGCTTTCCCTTCCAATGTCAATTAATATAGTAAAGAATTCTAGCTAAAATCCCTGGTTTTGTTCTCAACGTAATTTTTTCCCTTACAGATCTTTGACAGTTTCCTCCCTCACCAGTTTTGAATGATGTATGTTTCTTCCCCCTCCCACTATGTTTTAGAAATTCTAAGACGCCAGAGGTTTCCTCTAGAGCCAGAGTCAGGAAGTGAACTCTCTTTCAAATGGCATACTGCAATGCTTTTTATAAACATAGTTTCAAAATAAAATCCAATGGTATGTGAACAAATGTTCCTCAACTCTTCAAACTTTTTTGAAGAACAAAAACAAACATAATTGGTAACCATCAAAATATAAATATTTATGCATGTTTATTCTTCTTCTTACAAGCCACTAAGTCGCTACTCAATAATACTGTCACTAATAGCCATGCAAAACCTAGCACTTGTGACGCAGGTTCCAACACTGATCTTTTATAAATCGCATGGAGAGAGGCAAAACAGCATGGGCTACACGTTCTAATTGCTAGGGAGACTTACTGTGGAGTGGGAGGGGAAAGATGATAAACTGCTATTTGGAAGAGACTTAAATGTTAACTGTTTGCTTTGTAACTCTACACTTAGCACCTACAGACTCTACAACTTTCAAACACCTAGAAAGGAGAGCTAGAGTTTGAAAGTAGTTAAAACAGTTTATAACTTTTATAATACAAGTTTCTAACACTCTTAGAAAGAGCTAAGTTCAAACTCTGATGTTGGGAGACAGGTAGGTTAGTGTTGAACACAACTGCGAAGTGGCACTCACTAAGCATTTTTGCCAACAAATTTTAAATGTAGACCAGTGGTTCCCAAACTGGGGTTCGTGAACCCCTGGGGGTTCACGAAATGTTACAGGGGGGTTCTCGGGAAAAAATTTCCTAATGGCAGACAGAGCTGTCCCTAGGGACCCCGGACAGCACGGGACCAGCAGCCTGGAGCCCCTGGACTTCCAAGAGCTAAGCAGATCAAAGCAAGCATATCTATCATACTGAGGAGATTTAAACTTCAAGACTCCTTATAAGAAATGGAAAGGGAGGTGGATATTTTTTGCTGTTTTTAAAATTAAATAGGCAGGTAGTATTGTTTTTAAAATTATTATGAAGAACAAGTTTAAGCTTTGTTGTAACGTGCGTTGTTTGCCTGGACTGTTCAAGACCTGAATGCTTATGTAGGAGGAACTCTTTGAGTTGGCTTCTTAAATACCTTCATGCTGTTTCACATCTCATACTCCTTGATGAAACATAGGAGCCTTGTCTTATAACAGGCTTATTCGAAGTGATACAAGCTACAGAAGTGAGATCTTGGAAGAGTGTTGCCGTTTTCATAATGTAATAAAAATAGTGTAATTATAAATATTAATAATAAACAGTGTGTAATAAGCATGTCATAAAAACAAATTTTATATTTCCAAGATCACTGCTTTTATAATTTATACTCAGGTAAAGGAGAAAATCCCTGGAAATATTCATTTTTAGGAGGGGGTTCGCGAGACTTGACATTTTAGTGAAAGGGGTTCACAGGTTGTTAAAGTTTGGGAACCACTAATGTAGACAAACTCCACGCAGCTGCTGCTATTTTAGCCGTCATGTCATTTAACCCTGCAGAGCGGCTTGGGAATTTAGTCAGGACTGAAAACTCTCCTGCAATGAGGCAGATTGGGAAATTCATTTTCCATATACATAGACACACCCTTTTAACATTTCTGTTTGGATAACTCTCTTAGTGTAAGAAGTATTTCTTTTTCATAATATTTTGAACAGCAATGCAAACTTTTAACATCGTTTTTTAAGCAGTTGTGTATATACACACACACACACACACACTTCTTGTGAATGATCACTTTGGTTATTCCCTGGAGCTGTCAGGCACTCAGATACTACAGTAGTGGAAGACATATCTAAACAGGTTTTCATAGGATATCATTAACCCATCAAACCTAATTTTTAAGTGAATGTTATCAACCTTTTAAAAGTGTCAGACAAAGAAGTGGACATACATAGAGAAACTACTGTCCATCTCAAAAAGAAGCTGTAAATAAATCACTAGTGGCAGACTTCTATGGAAGGAAGTTTAGGTCATGGATCCTGGAGCACTGGCAGGGAAGTCCTCAACACTAGTTTACCAGGCTCCTGTGGCTGATATCAGAATATGTCCAATATAAAGTATTTAAGGACAATAGGAAGCCCTAACACAATTGGGAGCTTTTCTACAAACCACAACTTTTTGAATATGTAAGATACATATAAGCTGTTTAAAAAACACCGTTTAAAAAACACAGACAACCCAGACACCTGAAATAGCTGCATTAAGGGCAGTTTTTATGTGACATTGTTGAAACAGATGTTATGCTATCCCTTGTTCACTTTAACTTAAACATACTTTTAGCAAATAAATGCACAATTCAGAGGCTTCAGTGTAACTGTGTGTTCCTAGCTACTGTTAGCCCCGCCTTCCTCTTCCCCGTCAATGAATTCTACACCATGCTACATCTTATCTCATTGTGCGAGGCACCATATAAACACACAGTAGTAGATGGTCCCTGCCCCAAAGAGCATAGTCTATATAGGACAGCTACAGGGTGGGGGAAAGGAGTATACCACACAAGCAAAATGATGATTTGTAAATGTTATGTTAGGGCCACTTTTTTTTTTTAAAAGACATTTCATTTCTGTACTGTAGTTTTCAAAAACTTATGGGAGTTGTGTGGAGTGAGGCAGCTAAAGCCTGCACCCTATAATCCAGAAGCTAATGGTCTAATAGAATGATTCAATAGGACATTGAAGTCTATGCTGAGGACACATGTTACCCAATGAGAGAATGACTGGACTGTATTGCTCCCTTATTTGTTATTCACATAAAGGACTGTCCCCCAAGAGTCTACAGGGTTTGCTTCCTTTGATCTCCTTTATGGGAAAGAGGTGCAGGGACCCTTAGATTTAATACAAGGCCCTTGGAAGAGTAATACGGAACAGCCTGTAGGGGAGTATGGCACTTGTTTTAAAGAGAATTTAAAGGCTATGATGGACATAATGCATCAGAACCTTGGAAGGCTGGTATGACAGGCATGTTGGAGAAAGGTCTTTTGATGTAAGTGACATGGTATTAGGTTTGAATCTAGTGAGGAAAAACAAAGTTCAAGATTGTTGGGAGGGACCTTTTGAGGTAATAGAGTGAAGGAGGTCACCTACGATGTAACGAAACCTCACAGCAGGGAGTTGTGCAAACAGTACATGTCAATAGATTGAAAACTTACCACAAAAGAGAGGTGAATATGATTTATTGTGCTGATGAGGCAAAATTTACTGCCCCTTTAATTTATTTGGTCCTGGAGAGTGAGGAAGAGACTCCACTGGAGAGCACTGAAATTTGGGAGGGTTTGAACCCAACCCAAAAGTAGGATATTTGGGCCCTCTTGAAATACCACAGGCAGGTATTTTCCAACCAGCCAGGTTTAACTAACAAAATAATGCATTCCATTGAAACTACAAGGTCCTGCCCTGTTCCTAGCAGAGCATACCGTGCTAAAGATGAAATGCAAAGACAAATTCAGGAGACAGTGGAGAGCATGCGCATGGGAGCGATCACTAAATCAAAAAGCCCGTGGGCATCTTCTACTGTGATGGTACCTAAAAGAAATAAAACCCTGATATTTTGCATGGATTTTAGAAGGGTAAATGACATCACCCAACCTAATCCTTACCCTACATCCCAGATAGAGGACCTTCTGGATCTACTGGGCAGTACAAAATTCATAAGTACTCTGGATTTGACTCATGGATACTGGCAAATTCCCTTAGATGCTGATGTCCAGGAAAAGTCAGCTTTCATAGTTGAATGTGGCCTGAGTTTAAGATTATGCCTTTTGGATTAATTAAACCTCTGAAAGGTAGCCCCCGCATTTTCAATGAGGTGCTGCAGGGTTTACAGACCTTTGTCAAGGCCTATGTAGACAACTTGGCTGTTTTTAGTGACTCCTAAAAACCTAGATTACCTGAACCTTGTGGGAATTGTATTGCAGGGGCCTAGAGAAGCCAGCCTCACTGTCAAAGTGTTAAAATGCAAAATGGGGGCCACAGAAGTATCTTAGCTAGGACACAGGGTGGGCAGTAGGTTTGTTCGCCCTGACCCTTTAAAAGTGGAAGCCATTCGGAATTGGCTTGTCCCACAAACTGGAGAAGCAGGTCCAATCCTTTATCAGTCTGGCCAATTAACACCAGAGGATTGTAAAGGAGTTCAGTGACATTGTGGCCTCTATAACAGACCTTACGGAAAAAGTGGAAGCCAGACCAGGTGAATATGGACCGATGCCCATGAGAAAAAGCCTCTTATGTCCTTGAAGCCTGTCTAAAGAGTTAGTTTTAGTCAGCTCTGATTTCCGCAAATCCTTTGTGCTGTGCACTGATGCTTCTAATACTGGGTTAGGTGCAGTGCTAACACAGACTGGGGTGTGGGACAAGCAGCACTCTATTGCCTTTTAAGTAAAAAACTGACCTCCACTGAACAGAACTATGCTGACAGAGAAGGAATGTTATGCCATTGTTTGGACTATTACGCAACTTAAACCTCATCTGTATAACAGAAAATTTAAATGCTATCGGACCACTCCCCGCTAACATAGCTGTGCCGAGCCAGAGGGACCAATTCGAAACTATTACACTAGAGCCTAGCTCTACAGGAGTAGGACATGGAAACAGTCCATATCAAGGTAAAAAAAATAAAATGCAGAGGGAGATGCCTTGTCAGGAAGAGGGAGACCCTGAGGCATATTCAGGAGCGCCAGTAACATCCCTTCTTACACCATTTTTGCATTGGGGGTGTGATGCCAGAGGTCCCCATGCTTCAGTTAAATACTGACAAATGATAGCTGAAATCAGTCTGGCTCACCTGTGTGTTACTGTTAAAATAGGTATTAGAATTATATATTGACTTTATGGAATGCCTGTAAGTTGCTGCATGCATTAATCTCACTTATAACATCTGTATCCCATATTAGAAGGTAAAATTTGAGTGTTTGCATTGTAAGACACTCCGTGTAAATCACCAGACAGGAGAGAGACATTAACTAGCGTCAAGTGCTGATCTCCAACAGAAGGTGTCACATCCTGGCCAACAAGGAAGGCCCATCAACACCAGACAGATGAGAGTGG
The DNA here is from genome assembly GCA_003942145.1 of Platysternon megacephalum. Classification (NCBI taxonomy): domain Eukaryota; kingdom Metazoa; phylum Chordata; order Testudines; family Platysternidae; genus Platysternon; species Platysternon megacephalum. The sequence goes on from QXTE01000180.1 coordinate 942,206, forward strand.
AACACTAAAAAGAGGACTAAAGACTTTGTTGTTTACTCTTCCTACCCCCATGAAGAAGAGTCTTGCACGTTAATTCCTCCCATCAGCTGAGTTTTTAGCTCACAGCAGAAGGGGGTGGGGGGAGAGCGAGAATAGCAAGGAGGAACTATATCTTTATGCTGCTTTGACTGTAAGGAACAAGGATTACTAGGCATAAGCAAAAGATCCCCAGCATTTAGCCTGGTTTAGCCCTAAAGGATATATAGAGCTTGCTTGTTATAGAAGCTTCTATTACTTTTGAAATTTAAGACTAGAGCTCTTCTTCAGCTTAACCTATTGTTATTCAAGAACAGAATTTGATCCTTTATTAGTAATAAGAACAGGAGTACTTGTGGCACCTTAGAGACTAACAAATTTATTTGAGCATAAGCTTTCGTGGGATACAGTCCACTTCTTCGGATGCATAGAATGGAACATACAGTAAGAAGATATTTATACATACAGAGAACATGAGAAGGTGGAAGTAGCCATACCAACTGTACGAGGCTAATTAATTAAGAGAAGCTATTAACAGCAGGGGAGAAAAAACTTTTGAAGTGATAATCAAGATGGCCCATTTCGGACAGTTGACACGAAAGTTGCAGATACCATTAACTTAGGTTTGAACAGAGACTGGGAATGGCTGGGTCATTACACTAATTGAATCTATTTCCCCATGTTGAAGCAGCCTCACACTTTCGTGTCAACTGTCCGAAATGGGCCATCTTGATTATCACTTCAAAAGTTTTTCTCCCCTGCTGTTAATAGCTTCTCTTAATTAATCAGCCTCTTACAGTTGGTATGGCTACTTCCACCTTCTCATGTTCTCTGTATGTATAAATATCTTCTTACTGTATGTTCCATTCTATGCATCCGAAGAAGTGGACTGTAGCCCACGAAAGCTTATGCTCAAATAAATTTGTTAGTCTCTAAGGTGCCACAAGTACTCCTGTTCTTTTTGCTGATACAGACTAACACGGCTGCTACTCTGAAACCTGTCTTTATTAGTAATGCTATTTAAATAAAATGAGGTCTTCCATTGCTTTGAAGAGCCACAGGATTAGAGCAGTTCACATGCATATTCCTTTCTGGTTTGTTTAAAAATAAATAAATCATCATTTAAAATGTGAGCCATTGCATTATGTTAAAAGGTAGATGGATGCTTTAGGGGTTAACTATTGAGGCCATGTCTACACTAGCGAGCTTACAGCAACACAGCTGTACCAGCGCCACTGTAAGATGACACGTGTAGCAACTCCATACTGATGGGAGAGAGGTCTCCCATCAACACAATAAAATCACCTCAATGAGCAGCGGTAGCTATGTCAGCAGGAGAAGCTCTCCCACTGACATACTGCTGTGCACACTAACACTCACGCCAACTAAACTTATATCGCTCGGGGGTGTTTTTTTTACACCCCAAGCGACATAAATTTCGCTGACATAAATGGTAGTGTAGACATGGCTTTAGGCCCCAAACCTGCAGACATTTAAATGGATGAGTATCTCAGTGGGACTGCTTACATACATAGTTACTCAGCGTGGATCAGTTTGCAGGCCTGGGGAAAAGAACATGCCTGAGTAGAGCTGGAAGTTTGCCCCTTGGGTTAAAAGGGTGACCTCTGGTGGACAAACATATCCTCAGGTTTCAGAATTGCTCACTGTTGACTTTTTGTTTACCTATAGTTAATGTTTTCATAATGTTTCCATTATAAACCAACAACAATATAAACTGTCAGTTCAACAAATAAAATAATAAACACCAGTAATAATTATACCATTAAAATGATTAGAGTGGATATTTATAGCATATCATTTTCATATGAACAAGTCCTTTGTAAGTCTTAACAACCATACTAAATACAGATGACTTTTGAGCAAAATAGTGGTCTACTCCATCCAGTATAAGGGGAATAAATTAGATACTTAGCTCAATGCTGCGTTTTATGTGGAAACACAAAAGGGGGGGAAATCACAGCTTGAAGAAAGAAAGAAAGAAAAAGAGACAATTGCTGGAAAATGACTCACCACCCAGAAGGCAAGAGCTGAAATTATACAGATGTTTGTAACCCTGTAGAGTTGAATTGCAAAACCCAATACTTGGTGACTGTTAAGCCGTCTTTAAGAAGGAATACAACATTTTCCACAAGTGGAAGTGATAAGTCCTGTGCAAAGCTAATTAAGACAATGAAGTTTTGCAGTCAATGTCAACAGACCCGTCTCATATCCCCATCAGGAGTTCAGTCCCTCCCCCATACTCCAGACAATTTTTTTTTTTAAAGTCACAAGATCATTAAATACAGCGACTGGCAGCTGCTTGCTTTCACACTCACGCTCTTGCTGCATTTGTTGTATAAAGCAAAGCAAAGCAAAGCCCTCCCCGCTCACAACGTTACCCAAAGCCCCCCTGGCCATGGGAAAGTGTGAGCGCCTAGCCCTGAAGGCTGGAAAACCCAGCGCAGGAAACAAGGGAGAAAAGTTTCCCAACAACCTCCCCTGGTAACTGCCCGCTTCCTTCCCTCCCGTGGCACTGCTGCAAACACCCCCTCACTCCCTTCAGGGCGGGGGGCAGGGGAGCTCTAGGGGGCTCTCCCTCTCCAACATCCCTCCTACGGATCCAAGGTCTCTCACCTCTGCCAAATCGATGCGAGCTCCCTCGGGGGAAGGGCTGGGGCAGGGTCTTCTTCTGAGCGCTCCCTTCCTTGCAGGGGGGGGGAGGGAGAACGAGGATGCTGCTTCGCTCCTCTCCTCCCTGACCTGTTGCAGCAGCACCGAGCCCGATTGCTCCTCCCGCCCCTGCCTCCAGCTGCTGCAGCTGCAGCCTGCGCGCACGTCAGGCAGCAGGAGGGAGGCGGCCGGGCGGTGGAACGCGCAGGGAGGCGCGCGCGCGCCACAAGGTGGGTAGGAGAGGGGTGGTGGTGGTGGTGGTGGGGAGAGCCCAAGCCCCGCCTCCTTCACTCGGGACACGCCCCCTTGAACCGAGCGCGCGCGCGCTCGCCGGAATCCTCCTCCCACCCAGCCTGTGCCCGCCGAGCGTGTCCGGGAACGCCCGAAGGGCCGAGCGGGCAGCGGCTGCAGCAACCTGAGCAGCGGCTGGGGCTGTCCAGCCCAGCGGTCCCTGCAGAGGAGCGGGTCCCGGCTCCCTTGCCAGGCTAGGGGGAGCTGCGTCCCCAGCCCCTGCTGCAGAGCAGTGACCCAGGGCAGGCCCCGGAGAGCGAGGCACAATTAAAGGAGGGGGTTCCCCGGGCGCTGCATGGTGCAGCCCATGGGGGCACTGGGGCATGGCATGGCCCAGCCGGTAGGATGTGGGGGGTGGTGCTTAGTCCTGGGGGGGAGGTTACATGGTGCAGCCCATGGGGGGCACTGGGGCATGGCATGGCCCAACCGGTAGGATGTGGGGGGTGGTGCTTAGTCCGAGGGGGAGGTTACATGGTGCAGCCCATCGGGGCACTGGGGCATGGCATGGCCCAGCCGGTAGGATGTGGGGGGTGGTGCTTAGTCTGGGGGGGGAGGTTACATGATCCAGCCCATGGGGGCACTGGGGCATGGCATGGCCCAGCTGGTAGGATGTGGGGGGTGGTGCTTAGTCCGGGGTGGGGGGAGGGGAGGTTACATGGCCCAGACCATGAGGGTGCTGCGACCCAGCCTTTGGGACACATGGTTGCTGGGGATGGATCAGTATCTTTGCAAGCCCAGGGCCCGTTCCTCACCCCTCCCTGAGTCAGCTCAAGAGTTGTTGCCACCACTGTGACCTGCATGCCCAGTTACAGGTGGGTCTCGAGCCTCATCTTGAAGTCACAGGCATGGGAACTAGCGGTGCTGGGGGGTGCCGCTCCTGGGGCTTTGCTCCTGGCCTCAGCTGAGGGTGGTGGTGCTGGTAAGCCGGGATTTGGAGCAATCACATTTTTGAATTGCTCCGCTCCAGCTCCGGGCATAAAACCTACTGGTCTGCGCTCCAGCTCCGGGCTCCGCTCCAAAGCCCTGGTGGTAAGGGGGCTGGCTGGCTTCCACCCCCCCCACTATTAAAAATGTTCCAGTGCCACTGCTTGAAGTGCACTCAGTCACCTGGCCTCAGCATATTATTATTTGGATTGCAGGAGTGCCTCGGAGCCCCAGTTATGGATTTGGGCCCCATTTTGCTAGGCACTGTATAAACACAGAACAAAAAGATGGTCCCTGCCCCAGAGAGCTTACTCCAGGAGGAAGACTGTGGTTGACAATATCACGCTTCTGGCACAGTGGAACTCTCTACAGTAAGGGTAAAGCTCATCTGTTCAGGAGACACTAGCCAAAAGGGCTAATTCAACCCTTGGATGCATGAGCAGGGGAATCTCGAGTAGGAGTAGAGTGTTTATTTTACCTCTGTATTGGGCCCTGGTGCCACCACAGTTGGAATGTTATGTCCGATTCTGGTGCCCACAATTCAAGAAGGATGTTGATAATTCAAAGAAGACCCATGAGAATGACTATTGGAAAACATGCCTTATAGTGAATAGATAGTGAAGCTCAATCTATTTATCTTAACAAAGAGAAGGTTAAGGGATAACTTGAACAGTCTACGAGTACCAATACAAGGAACAAATATTTGATAATGGGCTCTTCAACCTAGCAGAGAAAGTTATAACAAGATTCAATGACTGGAAGTTGAAGCTAGACAAATTCAAACTGGAAATAAGGTGTAAATTTTTAACAATGACAGTAATTAACCATTGGAACAATTTACCAAGGGTTGTGGTAGATTTTCCATCACTGGCAATTTTTGAATCAGGATTATATTCCGCCCCCCTCTACAGATAGACTCTAGTTCAAAAGAATTGTTTTGGGGGAGTTCTATGGCTTGTGTTTTACAGGAGGTAATCTGAATAGTTCTGTTGATACCTATTTCAGTATTTCTAGCCTCATTCTAATTTTACATTGGAATTTGCTGAACATTTAAGTAGGCTCCAAAATCACTTTGTCACCCATAAAACCATCACGTTGCAACACAACCCTGGAAAATAATTCATGCTACAAAAATGCTTCAGATGCCACGTGATGATATTTTACACATCATTGTATTGCCTCTCAGCACAATGCCCCAGATCCTCAAAGGTATTTTGGCTCTAACTTTGCTTTCATGTTATGCCATCCTTACAGCCACCCACACACAGTTATCTCCTGGGGAAGGGGCTTCCATGGGATCAGATGGCGAGAGCTTATGATGCTTTAATTCTGCTCTCCACGCTAAATAGCTTTGAGGTTCCACCGCTTTCATCCTTACCATGCTATGCAAAAGATGGGGTGATGGATACATCTCTTTGTGTACATTTACAGTCCTGTAAATTGGATTTCAAATCTTTCTCCTTAGGTAGTGAGACTCAGCACATCTGTGATGCTGCGGACAGTGTCATGTATGATGAATAATTTTACATTATGTGAAGTATGAATTATTAATTAAATCCACCTGTTAAGTCCATAGGTTGAAACTCACACAGGTACGGAGGACCCATGCAAGGCCCTCAGCACTACTTGAATCTCACATTGCCCCTCTGTGATTGCCCTTCTGCAAAGTGATGCCTCTGAACTCCAGCATACCATAAAGGGGAGTTCCAGGAGGGCCTGAAATAGGCTGGCACAGAACAGGAGACTGTGGAAGGGGCTATGCTGCATGAATACATGCTGCTACCCAAAAAATTTAGGGAACACAGTNGCTGTGATTGCCCTTCTGCAAAGTGATGCCTCTGAACCCCAGCATACCATAAAGGGGAGTTCCAGAAGGGCCTGAAATAGGCTGGCACAGAACCTATGTGGAAGGGGCTATGCTGCATGAATACATGCTGCTACCCAAAAAATTTAGGGAACACAGTATGCCTTTAGGGCCTGATCCAAAACACATTGAAGTCACTAGATAGATTCCTATTGATCTTTGTGGGCTTTGGGTCAGACCCTTACTGTAGCCCCATGGCCTGTCCGGAGGTTGAGGAGGATGCATTGTGCATCTCCACCAATCTCCACAAAAGGATGAGGCTGAATGTCTCCCCAAGGAATAACTTAACACAGTGGAAGCACAGGGAGGGATTCCAGTCATCACAAAAAGAGGCAAAAACTCCAAGTAGTTTGCTATTGTCAATTCTACAAGGAAACCGCCACCTGCATGCCACACAGGTACACTGAGGGGTGGATTAACTTAAATGTTGAGCTAGGAACGCTTCGCTCTTTGCCGGAGAAGGCCTGAAGTGAGGAACACAAAAAACACACAGGAAAGGAAAGAAGACTAGAAACAAAGGAGATGAGACACTACAGTTAATGACAGTTAAAATAACACACAGCTTCAATTTTTATGTTAACCGATGGTCTGTTTGGGTTTTTTTTGTATTGCGGCTAAAGAACTTCACTGATTTGGCAATTCGTTTTCCCAATAAAGTATGTGAAGAGGGAGATGTGGAGACTGATTTATTGTCCTGTAGGGGTGCAACCAGTACTTGAATTATAGGTCCCTAACACAAGCCTCATTCCTGGTGTCGTTGAAATCATTGGGAGTTTAGCTACTGGCTTTGCTAGGAGCAGGAGCAAGTTCAATGTGGAACAATTTCATAAAATAAGAATGTTTGAAAGGTTTCATAATGTATTTGTAGGAACAACTGATCACACTGGCAAAGCAAGGGTTAATTTGGCTTCAGTCATGCTGCTTGAAGAAGAAGGCTTTTCTCTGGGCATACCTGGCAAAGGGATGGGGGTGAATAAAGTGTATTTGCAGAAATGTGAGAAGAGGCCACCTGGTGCTCAGGGACATCTTCCGTAATCTTATCACAAACCCAGAATAAACTAACCTTGGTGAAAAGAATATTAAGCTTGTGTTTTCCAAAGAGAGAGTGAGTGTGTCTAGGTGAGACGGTGTTACTTGTCTGCCTCTGAAAGAGCACTATAAACCCTATGTTCATAAGAAATACGTTTTAATCAGCAGCGTTGAGAACATGTTGCAAATGTAAAGAGAGAGCTGGGAATAGGGTAAGGTAAAACCTTGGAGTTAGTCACAGCCAGAAAATAGTCTAAGAGCTACATGACAGAGCTTCCAGTCTCTCTCCAGCTGGTTTATAGCAGAACACAGCCAGTCACCAATGAATCAACTGTGTCAATGTGGGGTTGTATATATGAAGATGTGGATACTCTCTTGTAACAAAAGAAAGCTACCTTGAATTCAGAAAAAATACTGGATGAATACTGAATTTCTGAAGAATCCAGTAGCAGCCTGTAGGAACTCTCAGTGTTAAAAGTAGAATGTAGTACGACTTATCTACAGACTCTAGAATATTATGTCTTGAATTATTTGTGTGAAAGAACATTAGTTAAGTGTGTTGTAAGGTGTTTTAAGGTAGTAATGTCAGGCTTGCAATAACATTTCTGGAAAGTTTAAGATTATTTAGCCTGAATTTCAAGAGACCTTACAAGCTGAACCTTGAGGAATAGTCATTTTCACCAGATTTATGCAGAGCTCTGGGATTTGTTTTCCCTCAACTTGTGCTTAATTTTAAGACAATTGAAGTCAGTTGGACATGCTTAAATGCATTGCTGAATAGGGATCAGAATTAGGAAGCTATAAAAGGGCCTTCTCCCAGATCTGATAGTTTTGTACCTAGACTCTCTGTTTAGATACTTGGCTTTTCAGCAGCATACACACTAGTGACAAGTGTGCTCCTTAATTGCTAGTAATATGTCCCTTTACTATGTAGCTACATAGGCTATAAGAAGGAGGCAATATTTCAGTGAGTTATTACCTAGCTTCAGGAATAATGTGTGCATTTACAAATTAGAGCTACAAATACTACACTAGTATCATGTAAATAAACACTTGCAAATTAATCTGGAAGTTCATGCACACAAATGGGGAAAATATTATGTAACATTATCAAAGGTAAGGCAGACATGATTTTTTTTAATCACCACACAAAAACAATATAGCTGCATGACAGCTGTAAAAATTTCCCATTATTTTAGATCACTGTATCCAAAAGTGAATGAAAATATTTTTATTTTGGAGTATGTTTTGCTTTTATATTGCATACCTCCTTGAAAAAACAAACAAACAAAAAATATACTGGCACGATCAATTGAGATGTCTGTGCACGTACACACCCACGTACACACCCACCCCTGTGTGCCACATCCTGAAAACGGATCTGCTCAGGTCTATCCCTGCATCTGCACGGATTCAGTTTCCACACTTTTTCTTTTATCTCACATGGCCTTTTGTAAAACCTCTCAATTTTCAGTACAGGACAAGCCAGTTCTTAATTGTTTTCATAAAACAACTTCATGATAGGAGAAATCCACCTTTGGTCATGTGCCCCCCCCACAAAATCCTGCTCAGTTCTTCAGTGTCACCTTCAGCAGGAGAAAAAATAGGCTTGTGCCTTTTATACATCATTAAAAAGGCTTGAAGTGTTACAATTTTAAAAACAAAAGGGGTGGGTTTTGCTTACTTGATATAACCTTAAAAATCAGAAATAGGACCTGGTTATGGCATAAGGCACTATAAGCCAGTGCTCAGGGTCCTAGCTTTGGGACTCATGTGATTACATCAAAATGTCATTTCTCCTGTTAAAAACAAAAAGTTGCTAGCCATCTTGGCTGTGGAAAAATACTTGAAAGCGTGACCTGAGTGTAATCCATGCAATGATGTCTGCCCAAGTCTGCGGACACCTAAAACAATAGCTCTAAACTGCCTTATGCTCCTCACAGGCGTGTAAACTGCAAGACACAATGTTCAGGGGAGATGAGGAGTCTGCCCATCTCCACCAGCTGAGGACTCTGTGTGTGGTGGGAAGAGAGTGCAGCAGGCCCAATGTCCACCTAAGCAGATACATTCGCTGTTGGGGTGAGTACTGGGGATCCCACTGCTGTCCCTAGGGGAAAAGGGATCCATGCTACTGCTACTGATGCTCACGACGGGTTAGGAAGCCCCTGTTGCCACTTTTGGCGAGGAGGAGGATGCCTCAAGTCACTGCCTCTCTGGGCAGGAAAGTCAGGTTGCCGCAGTCAACTCAAGTAGGGCTGGAGCTACGAAGCTGGTGTGGAGCCACCAGAGGCCCTGTATTGTGGCATGCCTACAGCCCCAAAATGCCTTAATCTAGCCCTGCCTGGGAGGCTAGTTGGCAGTTACAAATGCTCAATTTTATCATGTGTATCATGATAGTTGGAGTTTTTCCTAGCGCTCAGACTACTGGAATAATCAGGTTAGTCCCTGATAAACTCAGCTTGCTTTCTAAATAAGTTTCTAGCCCTCATGGCTATGAAGAAAAGATTAAAAATGTGAATCCCAAACCCTCTGACACCAGAAGACACATAAAAAGAACCCAAGATTTATTATTTCTTTAATCTCATGATTTTCAAGGCAGTCTTATGATTTTGAGCGGGTGGGGGCTGGCTCATGATTTTCAAATACTTGAGCTTGAATATATTGAAATTATGACAACAAAAGAGAGAAGAGAGTTCAAGCCGAATAACTGAGTGGGGAAGGGATTTCTACTCAGACTACGTAAAGCTGCATTTTGTTTATTTTTGCTCAAGCGTGTTAATTCAAATGCCTGATTAACACTTGGCAGAAATAATATGTTTGTTATTACTATAACACTCCTCTCCCTTCAGTTAAGAGGAGAGCTCACAATACGCATCTCATGAAACCCCCAAGTAGTCCTCCAGCAAAACCAGGGAAGAACAGACTTGACATGCCAGATAGTTCTAAGTAAAAAAAACCAAACCAAAAAACCCCTTTCAGGCTGTCTTTATAAACATAGAGAAGCAAAAAAATGGTACCAACTCAATATTTTGCAAGCCACCTTTAATTCCCAACTTAAGTCTTGTATTAAATGTGTGGGTTTTTTTTTTGTTAATAAACACATGGGAGGGAAAAACACCAGAAAATGCCCAAGTTCCTTTATAGGGACTTTTAACGGAGTTCACGTCTGTTCAGTCTGTCTGCTGTACATTTCAGCCTACATCACTTTCCTGTTCATGTTCTCTGTGGTTCAGTTCTTGATTGCTCATGTACACAGCAGGATAAGTGTCTCTTTTTTGGTGTGGTTACACACCATGTGGGAAGATAGGATGCAAACAATAAATGAGGTCGTAGCTGAATATAGACCCCCAGGGAGAGCCCTGTAAACATGGTGAGGACTGGGGAAGACTTGGCCTTGAGGTGGATTTTTGATGTGGACTTTTGCTACCCTTGAAGGGATGGAGTTTTGGTTTAACTGGAGGGCCAGCCAATGAGAGAGGAAGACTACCGACCAGAGGAGAAATTGAGGCACCGCCACATCATGACAGCAAGAGGTGGTTTCCTAGCCTGCTTCTTGTGGTCTCTGCTTTTCTAGTCTGACCTACAAGTTCTTTCAATTAGTTTATCACCAATTTCATTGATGATATCCTATTCAAGCATGATTTAGTGGCTATCTGTTCAAAGACTACATTAATGTCTCTTTGGCTGGATGTGTGCTACAAAATTTTGAGGGCATACGAGGTTATATCGTGTTGCTATTTTTCTTCCATTTCCCATCTTATCTTCTGTTTGTATAGTTTTCTTTACACAGGGCCAGTTTCAAGAGATGCAGATGGCAGTAGTATTCCTGCCAGTTTCAAGTGCAGAATTGCATAATTGAATAATATGTGCATGCTCAGCTGAGCAAAGTTACTCAGGTGTCTTTCCCCGTGAGGAATTTCATCCCTCCTTTCCAGCAAAGAAGCAGCACCACTTAGGAAAGCAATATTCCCTGTGCTGGAGAGACACTGACAACCAACAAATCCCTCTCCTGTCTATCTCATAACTCAGCTGGCAATGCTGGAATTAATCCTTATGCTGAACCTACTGTTCCTTTATGGTTGATAGCCTTTTACCACCAGTTATACGGGGCAGTTAGGCATGGCACTTCACAGAAAAGGGCATTATAAATAGTAGTTAGAAGTGGAAAAGATCTATTGCTGCTATTGAGAAAGGATGGTCTTGTGTTAAAGAACTGGACTGGGACTCAGAAGATCTGGGTTTTGTTCCTAGCTGTCACACAGACTTTGTGTGTCTTTGGGTAGGTCACTCTCTCTCTCTTTGTGCCTCAATTCCCAATCTTCTGCTTGAATGTTCTAACTCTTTCTGCCACGCTTGGTCTGTCTCACCTGAGGTCAGGAACTGTCTCGTATTATGAACTCAGAGCAGTGGGCCAATGATTTTGGCTAGGGTCTCTAGCTGCTAATGTAATGCAAATAATAAGCAGTATTTGTTCATCAAATCCATCCCACCTTTCCATCCTCATCATGCAGGATATAGTCCCCAGACAGAGGACATATCAGTAATTAAATGGGTACGCCATTCTGTCTGAGTTTTCTTTTGTCCTTATAGTCTCTCAGGAGAAAAATATTTCTTTAGCAGAACTCGTTTCCTAGCAACATGGGAACTATTTTATTGGCAGCTATTAAACAGGTAGGAGTATATCACAGAGCTTGTAAATTGCTTGCATTCAATTGCTAGAAAATAAACTAATAATTTATTAACCATAATTTGTGCCCAATAGTTTCTTGGGGACTTTAAATACTAAATTCAGACTCATTTGAGTTGGAAACTAAAGACAAACTCATACCTAATTTTTTTGTCCACTAGCACCCAAAGGTATTTTTGTACAACATTATTAAATATCGGTTTCCTCCTGTTTAAGTTTCACACTCACATACAGAGTGCTAAGGAATTACTGGGAGCACATACTTATTACAAAAATATTTTACTTTGACCAAACTCATTAAATATACAAATTTTGGCCCCAAATTTAAAATCTCAGTTACAGTTGGGGAAGGGAGTGGGAAAGGATGGCTGTCCTCCAGATTCTGATGAACTGCTGTGTCTTTTAATTCCCACTGCTCTATCAGGGAAATATTATCATTGGTCTCTGATGTGTCTGCAGACTGGTGATCATGGGCTGTGCCTAGCACACAGGAATTGTCATATCAGCTCAGGCCAGTGGTCTGTCTAGTTCTGTCCCCAACATTGGCCAGTACCAGCTGCTTCAGAGGAAGGTCCAAGAAACCCTGGAGTAATCTTCCCCCAGGGAAAGCTTTTTCCTGACCCCCTTTAATAAGGGGTTGGTTTATGCCCTGAAGCACACTTTGCTACAGCAAATATTTAACCCAACTGACCTTGTCCGTGCCAGTAGGCCAACAGTCCGCAATATGAGTTTGAGGGAAAAGGGGTGCTCGGTTAATATTCAAAGTCAAACGGCAGCTTCTATAGTAGAGACATATCCTTGTTAACAAGAGTGAGGCCCATCTAACCATCTGTTATATTTGGACCTTCCATACCAAAAAAATATTGCTCACACGGCAAAGGATTTGCACCTGCAGAGGCTGCACAGTGTGCTATAGAAATCCAGAATTATGGTTTGAAAACTAGGCACTGGTGAGCACTCATAAAAAAAAATGAATTAGATGGCTATGCTAGTCCTTGAGGAGACTTATTTTTAAAGCTCAATCAGCAGTCATTCCTTCTGGAACCTCACCTTTACTGCTTGCAATTATTTTGACATACTTGAGCCTTTTTTTTTTTTTAAATCCATAAAAATAATCTTACACACAATTTGCATGTATTTTTTATGGTGTTGTAACTGTTTGCAGAGAAATTATTAATGGCATCCTGATCATAGAATGCAGGAGTAACTACTTGTTGTAAAAGCTGAAGCAGCAGTTGTCTCCCCCAAAGAGAAGAAAAACAAGAATTCCAGAACACCTGAAACTGCAGCCAGAGGTTCACCAGAGTTCAATACCCCCCTGGCCTTTATGTCATGCTCACAAAGATACACACCAGAAGTGCTGCAAACTTTTTCTTTGGGTGAATGCTAGAGGGAAAGTCCCAAAAGACAGGTATGCTGTCATTTTCCAGGCTGTCCACCAAAGGAAGGCTTAGCAGGAGGGATGAATAGATACATGTGTCTGTTTACAAAATATGTGTTCTGCAGTCTCCTAAGTGTTAACTAAACGTACAAGTTTGCTGATCTTGGTACTGAATAGTTCTCAAGGTCATAGTTACCAGATTTAAAAGGAAAATGTGACCAGTCTGAGAAGTTGGAGCTCTGGGGCCGGCTGGAGAGTGCATTGCATCCTAGGGAATGCCAGGGTTTTTAATATCGATCCCTTGAGTCATAAAGCCTGAATCTGAGTGTTAACTAAGTAGTCAGAAGTCATGGAGATCCTATTCCTCCCCAAACAACCTCCCCACCCCCACTTACCGGCAGTGTCTTCTTAGGGAGAGGCCCAGCAGCCAGCAATTGCCTCTCCCTGCTGGCAGAGCAGTCCTATCCCCTTTCTGGGCATCTTCAGAAGGATTCTCCTACATTCTCTCTCCATTGAGGGATGGGGGATTTGCACATCGCCCTCCTCTCTCTCTTGCAGGGGCATCTGGAGACTTATCTCTTGTTGGTCTCTATCTTTGGAGGTGCATGGGTGTGCGGTTTCCTGCCTTCCTTAGGGTCCCCCTGTTTGTCCCTATCCTGCAATAAACCCCTGTGTGCTCCCTGCCCATTCTGCAAAGTCCCACCCCCACAAAAATGTATCCATCCTTCCACTCCCCCATTATTGCAGTATATTTCATGCAATAACAAGCCCCTAGAAGGTCAGGGTCCTGAGCAGAGATGGTGCCCTGCGACCAAATTCCCTACCATAGCTGTTGTTCTCTTGCCCACCCATAGGATGCATAAAAAATATAAAGAATAATAAAAAGAAAACATTTCTGGCAGGCAAAACATCTCTCTCTCTCTCATCCCAGGACATTGGCCAGGACTCTTTTTTGATATAAAGCCAGGACTGTTTTAGGGAAACCAAGACTGCTGGCGACTCAGCAAAGAAGCAAACATTTACAAAATTTGCATTACTCAAGCCAGTGGGAAATTCAAGCTCTTTTTTTAATATCAGAAGCTGCCAAAACAGATCTCAGTTCTACACCCATCGGGTCAGATCCTTAGCTGGTGTAAATTAGTGCATTTTAAATAACATCAATTTAGATTATATCAATTTAGACTATCTGAGGCTCTGGCCCAATTAGTTGAATGGGTGCAGTATCAAGTCCATAGAAGGTAATATTCAGAATGAGATCTCTGCATCATCATCTCAGTAAACATTGCTCCAATTTTTATATTTGGTTGTGGGAATGTTGTCTTAATTTCACTGGCATCACTGCTTATTTACACTGGTGTAAGTGAGAGGACAGGCAGGTGAATAGTATTTCTTCTTCTGCTTGATTAGTCTCAGATCAGATACCCCAGTTTCCTCTGAGTCATTTTCCCCTGATGCATGGACAGGCTTCCCAAAACAGAACTGAGCTGCTTCAGCAAATGAGGGGAAATAACCCTCATACAAAACACTAATGAGAGGTGTGCTGCCACCACATACCTATGTCTGAGCTTTGAAAGGCAGAGTGCCACAATCATTTCTCAGTTTTGGATGTACTCCAGAAAGCAAAAGTGACCACAAAACTCTGTCAGGGTCAGACTCAGTGCAGCTCTCAGGGGGGTTGTAACGGTAGCCAATGAGCATTCATCTTGTGCCTCCAGTGAGACAAGAACCACAAAAGGGTGCTGGCATCCCCAGGCTTATGGGAGTTCCACTCCCAGAAATTGTGGGACAAGTTAGAGAGATCTGCCACTTCCTTCATCTTCGATTAAAGCCATGAAAGCTTAGGGCTGGACATCAGGGACAAGGGATTTATTTAAGGTCAGGCACACACCATCAATAATCACTTTTGAAAATGCTGGTTTAAAACGGTGTCCAATATAACTTAATACAATATAAGGAAAGAGTTTCCAAATAACCTAGCCCAGAGGCACTTAAATAAGCCACTCAAGGAATCTGACTGCACCTTTTGTACCTAGGGCCATACATGCAATTATTCTGTGCCCAAGGCTGTGGTGATGACAGAAAATCACATGCTGATAAATGCAACGTGCTTGGTATATTTTATACGTGAAGGGACTCTGGTGGACACAAATCCCTCTCTAGAGCCTGGGAACACAGACAATTGAATGAGCCAGAGAAGAATCTGACCATTTCCTTTGCAACGAGGGCCAAATATGCAATTACTTTGTGAATTATATAAGAAAAAAATTGTTAAATTCTGCAGCCAGCCAACATATCTAACTTTTCTAAGAGCACATGGGCAGGCTCTTAGACTGTATAAAAAGCTTTTTATACAATCTACAATTCATTGATCCAGTTTTCTTCTTACCTCTCCCTACATACACTGCTGCATCTCCTTGAAAGATTTAAAATCCTAATGGCCTAAATTCTGCAAACCCTCCTGCTGATTATGGAATAGAAACAATCCCAGGCGACCAATCACAGCTAATCAAAACACTTCAGATTTTGAATAGAGAGTACTGAATACTCTCTCAGTGAACTGTTCACAGTTAGCTCCTACAACTTAAAAAAACCCCACTGGGTAGATATGAATAATGAGGAAATATGAGGAGCTCACAATCCGCTCAGACATTCCATGAGCAGAAAAAGATGCTGAATTCATCAAGGAAATTATTTACTCTGCTGTAATAGTGAAAAACATTTATAGGGCCTTCTTTTTGTGACCACATCTGCATATGCAATTTGCCTAATTGCTCACTAACTGCACAATTTGCTCACATAAATGCCCAAAAGTGTGGTAACTTCATAACACAAAATTTGTATACACAAAAAGGAGGCCCTTTATAAATTTACTATAAAATATATATGTGCTATTATTACCATAATGTTCAATGACAGTAATAAACCTTTTAATCATATTTTTGCCTAATCCTAAACCTCATACCACTTTACTAGCTTGTTGGAATATTGTTTTGGTTTGTTTAGTGATTAATAAGACTGCAGAAGAAAAATGGCTTCCTGCTTTCCTTTTTGGCCAAAAATGGAATCCCACAGAAATGAAAATCTTTGATGTAATGGAAAGTTTTTGCCATTTAAATCAACTGATAAAATATTCTGTTTTTCTTCTCTTGAATTTTGCCCATATGAACTGTCAGGCTTCCTATCTTTTCTATTAGAGATTAGTGTACAATTTCTTATTTCCTGTATTCAGTTGCTTTATTTTGTAACTCCTGTTGCACACTACTTCATCTTCCCTTGTATTTTCCTGCAGAATGGGAGCTGCGGGCGGCCGTGCCTGCGGACAGTCAATGTAAACAAACTGTCTCGTGTCCCACCAGTGGATTACCCTGACGGTTATTTTTTCAGGGGGAGGGATAGCTCAGTGGTTTGAGCATTGGCCTGCTAAACCCAGGGTTGTGAGTTCAATCCTTGAGAGGGCCACTTAGGAATCTGGGGCAAAATCAGTATTTGCTTGGTCCTGCTAGTGAAGGCAGGGGGCTGGACTCAATGACCTTTCAGGGTCCCTTCCAGCTGTATGAGATAGGTGTGTATATATATATATTTTTTTTTTATTTAAACCAGTAGAATACTGTAAATGGGAATACGGTATGTGAGTGATTGCATCTATGTACTTAATTTAATATGTAGTTGATAATGGAGAGACAAGGTGGGTGAGGTAATATCTTTTATTAGCCCAGCTTCTGTTTGTGAGAGAGACAACCTTTCGAGCTACACAGAGCATCAAGCTCAATACTGCCATTTAGCCTGTCTAGACTAGAATTTAAAGTTGTGTTGTTAGAATGTTAGCTAACGTTCTAAATAACATGCTTGAAAAGTATAGTGTAGACAGGGCAGTGTAGACTTTAACATGTGCTAAGCTGGATGAGTTAAAGCCTTGGCGCTCCCATAGGCTTTACGTGTCCAGCTTAGCATGTGGGAAAAGCAACGTGCCTTTTCACATGTATTAGCCAACATGTTCTAACAACACACCTATAGATCCTAGTCTAGACAAAGCCATAGGACAGTGGTGAGCAACCTGCGGCCCGTGGGCCACACGTGGCCCGTCAGGGTAATCCACTGGTTGGCTACGAGACAGTTTGTTTACACTGACTGTCCGCAGGCATGGCCGCCCGCAGCTCTCAGTGGCTGCGATTCGCCATTCCCGGCCAATGGGAGCTGCGGGCGGCCGTGCCTGCGGACAGTCAATGTAAACAAACTGTCTCGTAGCCAACCAGTGGATTACCCTGACGGGCCGCAGGTTGCCCACCACTGCCTTATGGGCTACCTGAAGTATCTGGAGTGAATCCATATGGGAATAAGCTATTCCTGTATAAGGCACATTTATACTGGTATAACTGCAGTCACACAGCAGGATTATACCATTTTAATTATCCCGGGATAGTTAACATGGTACAATTTTTGTGTTTAGATAACCCCCAAGTCTTTTTCTGTTAGTGTAAACTGCTGTAATCCAAAGTACCACTGGGTGGAAGTAGTGCTTGTGTTTGCTGCACTAACAATGAAAATACCATCATGTGCATGACCTTTGGTAAACTCATTTTATTTTGAGAGAGGCTTCTGCCAGGCAGATTTCATCACACGCTCTGCTTTCCTCAAGGATTGATCTCTGGGAACAAAGCATTTCCAGAGCTGTGTGGCACTAGGAGGCTCTGCACATGGAGAGATTGAGGGCAGTACTTGGCCCTCAAGACAAGAATTCTATTTGCAAGCGCTCTGGCAACTGAGCTGAATGTAATTAGAGTTGATTCCCATCGGTATCCTTTGTAGTGAAATGCCAACAGAAACATTCTATGTTCTTTGTTTTAAATCTGTAAATTAGGTATTGAGCTAAATTCAAGCACTGAGCTGAATGTTTTGAATTACCACTGGAACAGAGACAGTGAGGTGTCTGGCTATGAGAAAAGAGTGAGTGTAGGAGAAATATTTTCTTTAGCTGGCATGCCATTCACATTTTCCAGTGCCGCTGTGGTAAATGTCTTCATATTCCCGCCTGAGAATTTAGCACTGGTCTAATAACGCACTCAGGGGTTCAAGTACACCTCTACCTCGATATAACGCTGTCCTCAGGAGCCAGAAAATCTTACCGCGTCATAGGTGAAACCGCGTTATATTGAACTTGCTTTGATCCACCGGAGCGCGCAGCCCCCCCCCCCCCCGAGCGCTGCTTTACCGCGTTATATCCGAATTCGTGTTATATCGGGTGGCGTTATATCGAGGTAGCGGTGTATTATATTTCACTACACTCCTGGTGTATGTAAAACTGCTTTATACTTGTCTGTGGTTACTTGAACTGCCATTGCGTTGTCTGTTTACTCAGTTATGTTAAGTCCTTCTGGAGTTCTCATGAGATAATTTGGGCTGTGTTTTTCACAATTAGCACCTACAGGACACACCCAAGTTAGGCTTCATCTGCAATGGGAGCTGAGGGTGAGATTCCCAGCTTGATTAGCCATACTCATGCTAGCTCTCATCAAGCTGGTGCACTAAATATAGGCGTGTGGCAGCTGTAGCATGGGCAGCGGTGGCACAGGCTAGCCGCCCGGATTACATATCATAGAATCATAGAATCATAGAACTTAAGATCAGAAGGGACCATTATGATCATCTAGTCTGACCTCCTGCATGATGCAGGCCACAAGAGTTGACCCACCCACTCCTGAAATAACTCTCACCCTTGACTCAGCTGTTGAAGTCCCCAAATCATGATTTGACGACTTCAAGCAGCAGATAATCCTCTAGCAAGCGACCCCTGCCCCATGCTGCGGAGGAAGGCGAAAAACCTCCAGGGCCTCTGCCAATCTACCCTGGAGGAAAATTCCTTCCCGACCCCAAATATGGCGATCAGCTGAACCCCGAGCATGCGGCCAAGATTCTCCATCCAGACACTTAGGAAAAGACTTTCAATATCCCAACATTTATCATCGGTACTAACTACCAGCGGTGGCACATTATTGACCTATTGAGTAAATCAAGTTATCCTATCAAACCATTCCCTCCATAAACTTATCAAGCTTAGTCTTAAAGCCGGAGAGGTCTTTCGCCCCCACTATGTCCCTCGGCAGGCCATTCCAGTATTTCACTCCTCTGACGGTTAGAAACCTTCGCCTAATTTCAAGCCTAAACTTCCCAACTGCCAATTTATATCCATTTGTTCTCGTATCCACATTAGCACTGAGCCGAAATAATTCCTCTCCCTCCCTGATATTGATCCCTCTGATATATTTAAAGAGAGCAATCATATCTCCCCTCAACCTTCTTTTGGTTAAGGAAAACAAACCGAGCTCCTCAAGTCGCCTTTCATACGACAGGCTTTCCATTCCTCG